>JBBIGC010000020.1:3174256-3187762 GCA_037576955.1 Lepidarchus adonis
CACACAGTCTGAAGTAATCTGGCCTGAGGACCACCATCCACCATCCAATAGAATTGCAAATCACCCTTCCCTTCTGTTGCAGCATTAGCATACAGATGTTGTTAAGAAAGAGAGAGCGGTCCCACAAAGCAGGAGCCATGTGGAGAGAAGTGTCCCTCTGTTTAATTTTTATCTCCTCCCACCCCCTCTGAAGGCCAAAGAAAAGGCCCAGGCTATTGTCCGTAGTCGGCTGACAGTGGGACGTTTCTCAGTCTGTCGTGCACAAAGACTCTAAACAAAGAAAGAGACGACACACAAAAGCGCTCATCTGTTCACTTGTCTCAGAGTTTGCATGTGTGTGGGGGTATGTGTGCGAGTGTGTGAGTGTGTGTATGTGCACTTTTCCAGCGAGTAGGTGAAATATGACCTTATGTGTGAATGCTAATAATTCTACTCAATGTTAAAGCCCATAACTGTCAGTACTGACTATAATATAAATGCATTGGAAGAAGAAAAAGTTTTGTTGAATGGCTTGATGGTAAGAACTGAAGCAAAAAGAAAATGTTGCATATGAACTTGCTTCTGAAAGTTTATTTCAAAACAGTCACCAATATATTATAATAAAAGCGGGGATGCAAATCCCCAGGGAATGTAAACAGTCCAGTTTTAAATTATATATAAAACAACACAATAGAAAATCATAGCACATTTTACTGTTTTTTCTGTCGCTGAAAAAACGAACAAAAAAATAAATAAGTTTAAGTTAACAAAAGGCAAAAGCTTACATTTGCATCCCAGTTAAGGCAAAACTAAGAGAGAACCTCACAGTACATTGTGTAAGAGATCTGCTATGGTGTAAGCTTTCTAATCACTTTTATCAAAAATGTATACATTGCAAAAAGCATCTTTTCATCTCTTTGTTAAAGAGAGTGCAAGAGATTGAGATGGTGCAGCACTTGTTCCTATTACATTGTCACACTGCCACTTAACACACATACATACTCATTCACACTCACACACATTCACACATTTGTTTGCAGCGATTGAGCCCAAAAACTGATCTCAATGAGGGCAATAGAAGAGTTGTGGCGTTCTACCAGATACAATCCTGAGGTTTCTACATTCAGTCTGTACTGCTGGTGTCACTTAAAGCTAAGAGACAGCTCAAACAAAGCAAACACAGTGAAACACAGTAAAGCATGGTCATCCACATAAACAGAAATGCATTTAAAAATCAGAACAAAACTGCAATAATTTCATAATAAAACAAAGGGCAATAAATAGTTTAAAGGGAACTAAGGTTAAGCTACTTAGTAATACTGACAAATTTATAAATGCCTTCACTAAAGGCTACGTTTTGCTTACAGTATGCTTGGGCACAGAGTTAAGGGTGGATCTACAGCTAATACAGACTAAGTTGCTTTGCTTTGGTTAGACTACAGATAGGTGCGTGGTTTGGGCCACTATACATTACAAACAGGATGTCATAGCTAATGGACTAGCAGTTAATTCTACATGTTCAACTTTCCAAACATAACGGGTACAGAAAGGTTCTCACATAGAACTTTCCTTGCATCTAGGAGACCCATAGTGTGAATCTAGAAGTGAAGTACCCAGTACAGCTTTAAACCGGTATACAACAGTATACATTGCCATTACATTGTTTTCGAGATACAAAAGAGAGTTCTGTCTACAACTTTTACAAATCAAAAGCAGACACACTTCTGCTTGGGGTTGTGGATGCAATATGCACTGATACACGTTTTGCTCTAATCATCTGAGACAGACAGGCGGCTGAAAATGGGCAGGCGACGGCCCTCAATTCCGGGGGATTCACAACCACTCAAGCTGCTTGAGCTGGAGCTGGAGTAGCCCTCCTGGTCTGAGAGAGAGTCAGCAGAGCCGGTGCGCTGCAGGGCAGCTAGCCCAGTGAAGGTGAAGCCATTGCGCTGGCTGGTGAAGTTCTGGGAACATTCAGCTTGACCTTTGGGGTCTCCGATGGCAAAGAAGCGAGGGCCTTCGCTGCCTAGGTCCGCAGAGAAGCGATAGTTGTTCTTCGTGGTTCCAGGTTCTGTAAACATAGGTGATAGCAGGTCGGGGCTGCCGGTAGATGGAGGTGGTGAAACGGAGGCAGCCCTGGTGAAGGCTAAGGGGTCTGGAAGGGCCTGGAAACCGGTCATTGCCTGAGAGGAAAAGCCAGCAAAGCTGACACTCTGGCGAAGCAGCTGGGGACGTTCTCTTGACTTCTGCTGCCGGACACTTTCTTGCTGGCAGTTCTGCTCATCTGCATTGTGGATGAAGTGGCAGCGGGCTCCGTATGGGCAGAAGCCGATGGTGTGAAAGGTGCGGCATGGCTCTGTTTTGTATTTCGGGTGCCTATTTAGGCCTCGAAGCTCCTCCATCCCATGAGCAAACTGGCACTTGGCACCATACTTGCAAGTGCCGCTTTCTTCATAGGTACGGCACAGCTCTGTCTTGTAGCGGGTGGAGACTGGTGAGATGGTTCCGATGGATTTTGAAGAGGACAGAGAGCTGTTGCTGAGGCTCAGGCCTGGTGGGGGAGGGGGCAGCAATGGAATGGATAAATCACTGCTTCCCAGGTTGCTCACATTTCCCTCTATCATGCTAACAGAGCGGTCTACTCTGAATGGGATGTGGTTGAGAGAAGAACGGGGCAGCTGCTGGCCAATAATGCCGCCCAAGGGCCACAGGGAAGAGTCACCTGCAGGCTCAAAACTGCCACTGTTGAACTTTGAGTTGGGCAAAGTGACCGGACATAAGGAATGTCTGCGCTGGAATCCAGCCACACGCTGCTTCTGACCGACAGGGGGCAGGATGTCTGCCATTTCCAAACTGCGAAAGTTCTATAAAAGAAAAGAGAGAGGGCTCATTATATGAGATTTTCATTAATATTACTCTTTTTTTAAATGTTGTGAATAACAGATGCTGTGGAAAACAAGTACAATACTATAAAAGATACCATGTCATATATTTAAAGCCTAAACAATGTAGGCCACAATGTTTTTAAGACAAAACCATCTTTGATTTCCAAAACAATTTCTTTAAAATTAAGTAATGCAAGACAAAATTTAAAAAAGCCAAACCAATCAATAGTTCTATTGCTCTTTACATATCACTGTATTTAATTTCGAACAAGCAAAGATTTTAAATATTCTAGTAAAATAGCCTGGGCTTTGTTTGTGATTTGAGTGCACACTATTAAAAAAAGTATCAAGATGACGCTAGTTCCATATTTCATACTGGAAAGCAAAAATAAGTGAATGAAAGGTTATTGTCTTACACCTACCCTGCAAAACTCGTCGTCCAACTCGAGGAAGGGCGTCAGAAAGTTGGACGGCATTGTGAAGATGCCTCGGAGGAGTGTGTTGACACGCAGCCAAGAAAGTGAGAGAAGTTGGTGGGCTCTCTTGGTATCAAGCTCTCCTACACTACACCTTCCATCTGCTGGAATCCTCCTTTATACGAACAAACTTGTAACCCCACCCACATCTTGGCAAGGGGTGTTTCACTGCAGAGTTATTTTCACACCCCCACCCCCCCACAGGGTGAGGAGAGAGCCATTCACACTCTTCTCCCAGTCCAACTGAGTCATTGTATTACATTTAAACCCAAGAGCCAAAGCAGCCTTTGGCAGTTTGCAGCTACTGCTGCATAAACATATGGGATTTTGCCCTGTACATGGGCAGAGTTCTCCATGACCTGGTCAGACTCTGGATAACTTTCCAGCAGAGCTTCAGAAACTTTGTATTTTAATAATGCTTCATGAATCAGAACCTGAACAGCATTTTTACTTTACAAGCCCACATACATTCAAGCACATTCTAGTACTATTTAAATGAGAATGTGACTATGAGTGTGACGTTTGGGTGAGAACTTTTCATGAGAAGAAACAAATGTTCTTAATATTTAATGTGGTTTAATGTAACAGTTTTTACCCCAAATTTATTGTGAGCTGTTTCTTTTTGTCCCTTATCTACACAATTTTAGGAATTTTTTCAAATTCAAATTTTATTTGTCACATTATGATGTGTAGTGAAATGCTTTGGCAACCGCCCTGACCACAGATTACAAAACAAGAAGCAATTTAAGACATTAAAAAACTTAACAATAAATAGAGCAAAAATATTTTAAACTACTCAAGAAATATAAAGAATATAAAACCTTATCTAATAGTGTATAAAAAACTAAAACTAAACTATAAAAACTATAAACAAAACTATATAACAGGTGACAAAACTATATAACATTCATTTAATATATATAACTATATTTTCATTCATATTTTTGGATTTCATGTTTTAGCAGAAAAATTGCAATATTCAAGTTTGTTTCCTGTAATTCCATGTTATTCTCATTTAGAAAATCTACAACAAACATAATCTGAACAGGGCTCCCAACCTGTTTATTGAATTATATATCTTAAAGGATAAATAAAGGTAAACCAGCCTAAAAAATATATATATTTTTCATTCAATTACAAACTTCACACATATCCTTACTTGTGGAATAACCTCTGGTAAACTGTGTGATCATTTCTGTGTGAAGTGTTCATGTCTGAGTGGCCTTCCATAGTTCAGGCTTTACTGAAGCTGTTATGTCTTCCACTTATACATTTCATTTTTTTAACTGCAATCACCTTGCTACCATTGGGCTTGATGGGGCAGTTCTGCTGGGCAATCTCAGTCCCATATTACAGCCATCATAGAAATGGGAGTCCATAAGCACCCTGGCTTGGTTCTGATAAGGTAAAGTGCATAATAATTCATCACAGTAAAAGCAAAGCTCCATGACCCCCCTGACAGGAGTTTGTTATTCAGCCATAATACTGTAGTGTCATGACCGTGGGCTCTGCTTCCAGCTGTTATTATGGTGATTTCATAGCTAGTTCATGATCAGTATAGCATATATGCTTGTCACTTTTTTCAATATTGAATTTTATTTCATAATAAAAATGCCTATTGTCACAATAGAGATTATCACAAGACAGCATTTAATGCCAGGTTGGTTTTTATTCGTCTCTCATTTTGTTTGAATTTAAAAGGTGTCAGGGAAAAAGAGAACTTCTCTGCAAACTTTGGGTAACTCTATCTTTTTATGGTGTTTGTTAATAGTACACTAACAAGTTCTCTCACCACTGTCCCTAGGGAAAAACACACTGCAAATATATGTATAGGGAGCTCTAGTCAATGAATGACACTGTCCCTTTGACACAATGAGGCCTTATCTTGGAGTATAGTGTCAACACCTCTTACAATTCAGTTATAGGAGGGATGGGGCAGTGCAAATGGGCCACTATCCAGGGTAACACTTGTTGTCTTGGGACAGATAAAGCATGGGCATGTTTAAATTGGGCCCAGAGACAAGCAACTGAAGTGCTTGTGTTTGTGTTTGTTTGCAGCAAAGTGGCAGGAGAAGAGATTAAAATGCATTTGAATGGCAAGGAACAACATGAAAAGCAAATGCCATTGTCTTTTGCCACAAAAAGTAAGAAGTGACAGAAGTTTAATGGTCATTTGAGATACCGCTACCTTTAGAGTCCTGTTTGTTTCATGTTTTCTTACTCAGGATATTTTTTAGGGTGAATATAGTTGCAGGTGTTGTTCTTTGTAGAATGGCTCCTCTTAAAACTCAGTGTCAAATGGCATGAGAAAGGGAAGATGGAAGGGATTGCACAATAACTCCTTCCAGAGTAGAAAGAGAAAGACACTGGGATGGCCAGGCTTAGAAAGACACAATTACGTGGCACAATGGCCTCCTGGAGGCCCGCTATGGCTGCAGTGATTCTGAGTGAGCCGTGGTGCTCAACAATGGCATTATGCGGATGCTGTTTCACTCTCTCTGGCCTTCCAAGTGTGAGACACACCAAAGAGCTTCAGTCCCAGAGCCCAGGTCCTGAATCTTTAATGAGACAGAGGAGGATTGAGGGAGCGTTAATGATTAGCCTGGGCAGAGGGGGCCAGACTGGGCTGCTAGGCCTAAGAAAAGGAAGCAGATGCTCTATAGGAATGCGCTTGTTGATCCTTAGCATCCAAAAATGGGATAAAAGCTTTCTTATACTAAAGCCTGAGGCTTTTTACCACTCTAAAAGTCATGTGTGTATATATAGCATCCACTGGAAGATACACAATGTATAGTATATACCTTTACACTAAATAAATGATATAATATATAAATAAAATCCTTCACTTCATTAGGGATTTTGGTTATGTTGTGTCATTATTTAGATAAAAATGATCTTATTTCATTCTTAAAGTAAAATCCTCTTGTTCCACATTAGCAGTGTTCATAGTAAAGTTTAGATGTCAAAACGGTTCAGCCGCTCATTCATGATAGTGGAATCACATCTGAGTGACTGACAAAAGACAACTAGGTCACTGACTGACTAAAACTTACTTTCAGCATTACATGTATCATTTAACATGTCCCAATAACCCTATAAACTGTCCCAATATTTTTTCTCACTGGGTTCAGCTCTTATTCCTATATGAACTCTTACTAACTTACTAACTGAAATTTTGTGAGCTAAGAAATCATTTGAACATTAAATACATTTTCACAATCTTGCTTTTAAAAAATAAATTACATTTTTAAAGATCTTTTATTTTGTTTTGATGTAAACTTTGTGAAACTATGTGGGACATTTTCCAATACTTTGAAAAGTGGGAGGTCAACTGCAGTCAAGCAATAGAGTAGAAAAGCCTCAATGTAGAACTGTAGACAAAAACAAATATTACAATATTACAATAGGTTCTGAAGTGTATAATGGCCAGTCATTGCCTTGACACCAACCCATTTAATCCCAGTGTTCCCAACTGTGCCTAAAACTTGGGTTTGTGTTTGCTGGCATCTAGAAGAGCTGCTGCTGTATTATAGGCCAACAGTTTGGGCCACAGAGCGGCTGAAAAAGTAAAATTCATGCGCATAGAGGTTGAACAATTCAAATGCAAAAAGACAACATGAAAGCCATTTATTTTTAGCATCTACATACTAATTACATAAATGTATTTTAATATGGACATTGTACCCAGAGGTGCAAGGATGTGAAGCATTCAGACTGTGGTTGATAGGCGGAAGGTGAAACACCAGGGTCGGGCTCAGTGTCTCAGAAATTTAACTTTTTGCTGCTCACCGTTATGACTGGTGACAGTTTTTTTTTCTTTTTTTCTCAGACAGGAAGAAATGTGGCTGTTGCCCCTGTCGCTTATGGGTCTCTTACATAACCAGAAAAACAGCCTGGTTATCAGCACGCACACTGCAGCCGTTTGAGAGCTTCAACTGTAAGTGTGAGGCTTGGACCAGCTCCCTGGTTGTTTTCCACACAGCCAGCTTAACCGCCTGATTGACATAGGCCTCTGCTTTACTTCTCATCTCCATTAACATGGAATGCTTCTTATTATGAGTGTAATGTGTCAATGGTCTGTGGACAAGGGCAGATAATGACCCACTCAGCATCTGTGAACTGCACATAAGTCAAATGATGCTGTGATGGTGAGTGTATTGAAGGTAATGAGGCACGCCAGTCATCACAGGATTTTCTGTGTCTAGAGTAACACTGATTTTTCTAATTGAAGCACTTGGATGAAGAGAAGAAATAATGTAATAGTTGAAAATATCTGCTTTCTATTATATTTTTAAAGCCAGTTAAACCAATTTTTTTTGCAGAATGTTTAATACGCTCTGCCACATTAAAGAAATAATTTCTCTAGTCTGAAATGGAAATCATATTAAATAATTCTAGATTATTTTTAATTTCCTAAGAGGAACATCAATTATATTCAGTTACGCTCAAACAGTAACTGGTGCGTTTGAACATGAACACAAATTATTATATCTGACTTAGCTCCAGCTGCAGATAAGGCTAATCTGCCCATTCAATTCAATGTAAACAAGATATGGGCTCAACCACTATCGGTGGATTTGAGCAGGCCCGTTTTAGCACTGGGCATCCTGACCCACCCCTTTCTCCAAGACTCCTCCTACAATCCACCAACTCACACAGTTTGTTGTGCTTTCGCAGCAGCATGGCTCCACCCCCAGTGGGAAATGGATCACTCTTCTTTGTGTTCCTCCTCACAAGAGTGCTTTTGTTGCAAGGCTCCATATGCCAGGCTGAGGAGTCAAAACCCCGCACGGCCGGCCCGGGCCATAAAGACGTCTGGCTGGAGGGTGGGGAAGGGGAGGGGGGTGAAGTGGGGGTGTATTTTCTAGTGGACAAGGCTTTAGTCGTATGAATGGGTTTAGGGTCAGTTGCTGGGCTGAAGTGTAAACTCCTCCCCATTGGCTCAATCAATATGAGGAGCAGAAGGCCTGCAGAGAAGACTGTGTGTGTGCCCCCTCTGTTCTGGGGACAGGTTACGAAACAGTTCCCACACTCTTTCATATACACATACACACACACACAAACACACACTCACTGACCAATAGGGCCTTAGAAACCCCCCATTTAACATGACACAGCACAGAGGGCAACAGACTAGCCAAAGCACAACCGTCCCATTCAGGAACTCCACAGAAACACACACAAATACACACCACCTCTGCATGTCTTTGTACATACGTGTCCTGGTCTAGAGGTCTAGTCATTTTAAGTCATTTTTAGTTCTGTTGTTTTATAGCTAATGTTTACAAACTTGTAGTGTAGTGTATTGTAATGTATTTCACACTGTAATTTAAATTTATAGTGATATTTTAAAAGTGAAATGTTCATAAACAGACATGTAGGTAAACACACAAATGTTTTTGATAATGAAAACAATTACAGCATTAAAATGCATACATACATTTGCAAACTTTAAAAAAAGACAGGCGTTTAATAAGATGTTTTTAAAAAAAGATAATTTGCAGGTGCTAAAAAACCTAGTTTATAATATTAAAGATTATTTTATTGGTCCCTTCATCCTAAAATGTTGTGACAATGTTAAGGACAATTATTTTCTAATCATGTTTAAGAAAAAAATAAAAAAAAACATAGGTATAAAAGACAGTAAGTCATTAATAGCATACCACTAAATAATCATTTGTCTAATTAATGTATTATAAGGTGATTTTGTGAGTTAAGGGTTAATTTACTGTAATCTTCCAGTTGCATGTACACTGTATGCACTAAAGGTTCTTTGTAATCTATTAATCATGGCATATTTACATTTTTATAATTATTATTGATAGTATATTATTCATTACGGTGTCCCTGCCATCATGAGTAGTTAACAGTGTATTAGTTGTTCAAAAGTCAACTTTAAAATAGTGTTCAAAACTGTGACAATATAAAAAAGCAATCACTAAATAATAATAGCATACTTAAATCTGTAAAACTTAGCAGCTACCATGAAACCTGAGATTTGCTTGCGCTTTTGGCCATTTTTATACACAATGACATACAGGATTAGAAATTGATGTGTGGCAATGCCCATGGCATTAATTCATGTGTTATAAGCTTCTGTTACCTGTTAGCTACTTTATCCTCACAGCCCCAGTGCACAACCAAGGACTCAAGCTTCACACATCAGTGCAAATGGTTGACGCAACCACCCCCCACCCCAACCACCAGCACCACAAAAACCCTGAATCTCTGATTTCAGACATTTGATGACATTCAGTACAAAGTCCACAAACTGACTCTTACTGTACATTCTAAAGAATAATGATGTGGCGCCGCATACCATACTGTAGCGCTATATTAGGTACATAACTAAGATATGATAATCATTTATTGTCGTACACAATTTCTGCTCTGCCTCATGTGAGGATCGAACTCACAACCTTCAAGTTATGATACTGACAGGCTACTGATTTAACTGTGGCAAATGCTAGAGTTGCCACAGAAAAACTTCTTCTGCTTCCTCAAGGAACTGTGTTTGTAAAGCACTTTTTGAAGTTTTGAAGAACCGTCACAACATAAAGGTTCTAGGGATTTAAGGGATTATTCTGGAGCCTTACAGTTATGTGGAAACTCTTTAAATGTTCTTCACACTTACATCTCATTTACAGAAATGTTTCTGTAGATTTTAGACAATCCAAAGTGGTTCTTCTATGATAACCCCTTTGGCATGTTTAACTTTAAGAGTGTGATGTTTGGAACCAAGAATGAAATAGCAAATTGATACTAGAGTAGTCTAGAACTGAAAAGCCATACCAAACATGTATTGACTGAATGTCTGATCGCATTTGGCAAAAAGGAGCAAAATAGTGAATATATTTTTTAATTAAGATAAAAATGTCTCAAATAAACGGATAAATTGGGGAAGTTGTACACACTTGTTTGTCTTATAAGAGTACTCGAGGACTTGGGTAGAAGGTGACTCATCACCCAGTGTACTTGCAATGGAAGAAAGCTTCAGCATCAGTTCTTTTGCATCTAAATGGAACACAAGGTACCCCTCAGTCCCAGGGCTGTTGTGATGTACATTTGTAATGTGTATGCATGTATGTTGTCCTGCATGCTGTTCCTAGTCCTGATGGCTCTGCTTTAACACATTTCCTGGGCTCTCCCCATAGGCGGCCATTCATACACACTCAAATACAATTAGCACATTTCCATGTGTGAAGTGGCATGCATAGCTGTGAATGCTGAAGTGTTTGCGTCGATAACGCCTGCTGTTGTTGTGCTGCAGTGGAACAGTAGCCTGGAGGCGGAGTCAGTGGCTCTCACATCCTTTCCAGCTTTTCTAAAGTGTGTGTTTTAGCAGCACTGGCAAAGGCCTTAGACTAATGTTGTGATAAGCGACTTGTGGCTGGTCAGAACAGTAGCAGGGTGTAAATGAGGTGCCAACTGGTGAGACGAATGTGGACCCGCTGGCTGGAAGGAGGTCAAATTTTACAGATGTGAAGGTCAGGATTGTAGACCTTCTACAAAAACAAATTTGTTGAACTTTATGAATTATATAGTCACAAAGTTATTTCTGGCAATGACCAAACACATGAAAAATGAACAAATTAACTAAATATTTAATTATGGTAATATAGTAATAATTATCCTAGCATCACAGAAAAATGTGTGATGGCAATGACAACTGATGACAGTTCTATTGAATTGGTTGATTTAGTTGTAGAGCGTTCATGCAGTATATACTTTTGTTATAAATGGAATCAGTGCTTAAAAGTTTGGAATAAATAATAATGATCTATCTACGTATCTATGTCTGTCTGTCTGTCTGTCTGTCTGTCTGTCTGTCTGTCTGCCTGTCTGTCTGCCTGTATGTCTGTCTGTATAAATGCTGCTGTTAAATACGTGTCTATTTCTGCTTGTAGTTTTACAGCTGACAGATTGTATCATCAATTACTTCCTTGCATATGATTTCCACAGGCACATATTCTACTTGAAAAACTGTATTTCTGTATTTACATTGTTTTTACAAATCCAATATATTGTGTATATATTGTTTATTGTTATAATTATTGTTATATTTATCTAATTTATTATATATTATTCTCTGTTCTGTTTTCTAATCTTCTAATTACTTTGCCATTGCATTGTTTAAGAAGCAGTTCAGCTAAATATTTCACTGGACGTTGTACTATAAAAGTATCTGGCAGCCGCTGTTTCTGCAAGTTGTCCCACTTAAAAAGATGAGAGAGGTCTGTGATGTTTATCATACTTCAACTGTGAGAAAAAAATAAAATCCAGGAAATCACATTGCATAGGTTTTAAATATTTTTTTTTTGTAAAATGGTGCAGAAAATAAGTATTTGGTCAATAACCAAAATTCACCTCAATACTTTGTAATTAATGTAATCTATTCTCAATATCATTTACATTCCACTTGGTGAGATCTTGCATGGTGCCCCTATTGTAGATTGGCTCATCCCAGTCTTGTCCAGGTGTACAATTTTGTTCCTGGTGTCGTTAGACATCTCTCTGGTCTTGGCCATGGTGGAGGTTGAAGTCTGACTGTTTGAAGGTTTTATACAGATAATGAGTTCAAACAGGTGTCATTAATACAGGTGACGAGTGGAGAATAAAAGAGCTTCTTAAAGAAGGAGCAACAGATCTGTGAGGGCAAGAATTCTTGCTTGTTTGTAGGTGCTAAATACTTATTTTCTGAACCATTAATTTTATTTCCTGGATTTTCTTTTTTACATTCTCGCAGTTGAAGTGAACATATGATGAACATTACAGACTCTCTCATCAAGTGAGACAACTTGCAGCCAAATACTTTTGCCCCACTGTAACTCTGTGACAAACTTCTTCAGTTTTGAATATAAAACCTAAAACAAACAAGTTAATAAAAGATGTCCTGAATGATCCATATTTTAAAATATGGTGGCTAAATCCTGAGACACAAAAAGTACTGTAAATAAAGACTGATCAATTTATAAAATATACATATTTGTCATTTTTGCAAGTAATAAGACAACACTCTTTTCCACAACACTCTTGTCATTTCACATTTCAGTATTGTTCACTTTAACAAATGTTTGAAAATGCTGTTCTGTAAAACATATAGTGCTGTGGTTGCAGCAGAATGAATATAAAATTTGACAAAACAAATGTTCGTTAAAAATATGCATTTTTTTTATCAGATCAGAAAAGAAAGTAGTAAAGAATGTAAAACATCTAATTGCTTAATTATAGGGTACAATAAAAAAAACACTGAATGAAAGAAACATAAGAACAGTGACCTTTTTATTAATAAAAGTAAGAAAAATCTATTACTACTGTATATGCATAGAAGGACAAAGATTTAATTTCAAAGATATTATATTTGTTGCAATCATTTTTAGTCATCTTTAACATCAATGCTAAGCAAATGAAAGCATATTTTTAATGAACTGATGTTAAGTCTCAGTTACTCTCATTGTTTCAGCAGAAAAATGAGAAAGTTATAGGTTTATGTGCATAATGAAGGAAGATTGTTACCCTTATTACCAGCTATTGGTAAATGGTTCTGGATTAAAACATAAGCTCCATAATTCCAAAATAGTAAATTAATCCATTATTTTCACATTAGATAAGCAGTGATGCTTGTTTACCAATATTGTAAAATGTTTCCCCTATTTCTATACCTGTAACCACAGAATAGCCCTTGTGGTCAGTTTTACAAGCTGTGGGCACACACGAAGGCCACACGAACACAACTTTCAGGCTTAAACGTGGTCACCCTAAAGAACAGGTGTCCAGTGTGATTTCAGCTTAAGAAGTTTGGACACGGTAACATGTGTCACAGTGGTTGCTATGGGAGTGAACTCTGGTCAGTGAAGGATGGCCACACTGACCACTGAGATGTGGATTTAGTAAAGCTGTGCAGGTTCCACACAATAATGGCCCCCTCCCTTTTTCTCAGCACATTATCTTCTCTTTCTGTTTCTCTAGGCTTTAGTCCACTGATCCACAAAATCCCGAAATGAGCACTGGGGAGGGGGAGGAGGGGTGCCTTACTCAAAATTCCTGGAAACCCCTTCAGCCTCCTCAAGCCCCCTATCCACCCTGATCCACACACCCACACACACACACACACACACACACACACACACACACACACACACACACACACACACACACACACACAC
>JBBIGC010000020.1:3209856-3224401 GCA_037576955.1 Lepidarchus adonis
GAAAGAAAGAAAAAAAGAAAGAAAGAAAGAAATAAAGAAAGAAAAAAAGAAAGAAAGAAAGAATCGAATTTTATCTACTAGGAAAATCAATACAAGTGAATGAGGAACAAATACTTCTATGTTGACATCTTAAATAGTGCATCCTCTGACATTTTGTGGTTGGAATGATTGGTTGTATAAGATATCAGATAACATAGAACAACAAATTGATTTATGGGAATCTTCAAATGAGAAATATTATCTGTATTCACTAGATTTTGGATGATTTCACTTGTCAAAATATCGTGTGATATCTGGAGATTGCAGTGGCACGAAGGTCATTGTTGAAGGTGATTAGGTGTACAGTTCGGTAAAGACTGAATAATATCATAAATTTATCTAAAATGTATGACTCAATGAAAGTGATTATTTGTCATTGTGAACAAACCACAGCAGGCAGTGAAATGCGACCTCTGCATTTAACCCATCATACGTGCACATGTGGAGCAGCAGTCAACTGTTCTACAGCCTGCAGAAGACCATGTTCGATATGAGCTACGGTAACAACATTGACATTGACACTTACAGTGAATTTGACTTTATGAATATGGAACAATTGAGTAATCTGAGATTAGCAGTCTTGCCTAGATCTTTAGCAATAACTGGAATCTCAATACATGAAAAAATAAGGAAAATACTCAAGCATTCAGGTTCAGCGCATGCAGATTTCAGGTTCATCAGTAAGGGACCATGCTGTATACAGGAAGAGTACATGTACATTTCTCTTCTAAACTCTAAACTGGCCCTGAGGCAGGGATGGAACAACAATGAATAGATTATATTACTTTCCAATCATGTTTGGACTAAGGTCAGCAATGGGCAGGGTAAGTAGTGACCTCATGTGGTGGAAGCAATCATTGTTCTTTTATTCCATCAATATTACTTTCTCCTTCCTTTGGTTACAAATTACTTATGAATTTGCAAATGCCTCTAAGTAATGCTCGCAGCGCTCTAAGATTAAAATACACGCTAAAATCTTTCTAATGCGATGAGGGTATTTTGAGGGATTAAATGGCCTATAAGGCGGATTTTCTTGGAATTTAAAGCCTGGTCTTCTGAGATTCTGCTTCTGAAGTACACAGAGCTAATACGACCTAAAGCACTACACAAATGGGCAGTAAAATAAATTTGTCTTTGACAACAATGAAACAAGAGTTTAACGAGTAGTGATATGGTTCAAATACAAAAATCCCTCAAGGGTAACAAAAGTGTTGTTCTGTTCATTCACTGGAGATGTGAGAATTATTTGAACTGTTACCAAAGTAAGACCATTTCTTAAGTGAAAGTGACTATTTGTCTGAACACAGTCATTCACCACAATGAAAAGTGACCTCAGCATTTAACCTGTCCATACATGGGGTAATTGACAGCTATCAACAGCACTCACAGAGCAGTGCAGCAGGACAATCTGATCCCAAAAACAAGGTTCTGACCACTAGGCCACCACTCCCCAATGGGCAAAAGGGTAAAAAAAAAAAAAATTCCACGCACCTTGAAGAAAAATACTTTATTTCTTTATAAATCCACATATAGTACCTATGAAAGCATAAAATTACACCCCAGGACTTATTTTCACTTATAATTCAAATCAGAGATGGCTGAAGGTGTACCTCACATACAAATACGTACACAGTCAATTGGAGAAACAGAAAAGAACAGTATTTTATTTCATCAAGCCAAATTTCAGAGGCCTGCTTAGTGTTGAACATGTCTTTTTGTGATGTGTGTGTGTGTGTGTGTGTGTGTGTGTGGGTATGTTTTGTAATGTCTATGAGAGTCAGTGTTGGAGTTATTAAAAATGTCAGAGCATTCAGTTTCATTGATACGTGTAATTTGAAAATGTTTCAGTGCATGGAGACATATGGGGAGATCCTGGTGGTGCTTTTCTCTTATGGAATCTCCGAAACCCCGTGAAAAAGCCACACCATGCCGGCAGTTGGCAGATTAAATGTACAGTTATCCAACCTTGGGCTGAAAACATTGATTGAAAGAGAATAGAAGAGTGGAATATATCATAAAGTGCCCAAAACGTTCACCAAATGATTATTCAGTGTTAGTACATCAATATATCCATGACCAGTGCTAACACTGTACTTCCATCTGCAGCTTTGTGCTGAATCAGAGCATTTTAATCCCTTTGGCTTTCTACAGGCTGGACGTCCCACATTGACCAATCCCTTTATCATTATTCAGTTTCCACAGGTTCATGAAAGAACAGCAACAGATTCGAATAGCAGTGCGTCCACTTCTCTAGTCCAACGATGATCATTTTCATTATTATTATTATTATTATTATTATTATTATTATTATTATTTTAATAGTGATGGCCTCTGGTTAGGACAAAATCATGCCCATATGCTCCAAAGAGGCTCATTAATATCCATTGTTTGTGGAGAAGCTTGCATAAGGAACCGAAAACAGTTGCTGTTACTGGTTTCCACCCGCCTCTTCTCCCAGTAGTGAATTGGCTGCAATCCCAGGTAATTTTTATTAGCCTCCAGACTGAGTTTGCCTAGAAGAACCAGAAGAAGAGGTATTAGAGCCAGTTGCCTATTGAAAAAAAAATTCACATGATTTTTTTCACAATTTACTGACAATTCTGAAATTTAGGGAGGAAAATAGCAATGATAAAGCACTGAGTTATGACAGCATGCCGTCTGTGCAGTGTAAAGTGTCTGGCAGGCAAAAGAAACCAATTCATCTATTAAATCCATCCAGTCATTATTATACACTGTGCATCTCATCAATCTTCCCTAACACACCCTGCATGGACAGTGAATTGAAAATACATATCCCTACAATATTTACTGTCAAGCTGCATACCCACATTTGTACAGATTTCTGCTGAGACGCTGCCTGCATATGCTCGATTCAGCAGAATGTAAACTTGAGGAACATATGGAAGGTAAATTCTGCATGTTAAAAACCTCAAGGACCGCCTGGTTTTCCAGAAGGTAGCTGCCTCCTATCACAGCCGTACGCACGGCCCGAGTGGCACCATTAGTATCGGAGAACGCGTGAGCCCGTAATAAACAAACAAGCACTTCCAGGCAGCCGCAGCTGACCAAGCTGAAATGAAAGAGGAAAATGATGACTAAACAGGCTTCTGCTAATTGGACATTTCCTCAAACAACTTCATTAGCTTGAACCTCTGCTATCAGTCATCGGATACCATAGGGGAAAGCTTAGCGCTTCATAGACTTCATGACGGTGAGCTAACAATGCAAGGGCACGCGCTGTTCTGCGGCTACGACTATCTGCAGGCAGCAGCTAAGCCCTGTTCTGCTAGCTATTTTTAGCGCGGTCTACCCTGCCGCAGTCAGGAGGGATTCTGGGTCGGAACTGCTGTTGGCAGGGAGACGGCGGAGAGGTTGTGGCCCACTTTTGACAGCGCACAAACAACAGTAATTACCCCTCCAGCTCCAGGGCTGCTTCTGTCCCACGGCGGGCCTTCACCTTAAAGATTAGCCCATTTGTCTCCATATCTGAGACTCAACACTTTTACCCCTTCGTCTCTATCTGTCTAACCTTTCTCTTGCCACTTCTCATGCCTTTCTTCACCACACATCATAACACTGCCTGTCCTCTTGTCTCTCACATCATCTATTGTTTCTTTTTTTCCTCACAACACCTTTTCCTCCTCTACCCTCCCTGCAGTTCGGTTTGAAACGTACTCTGTCTTTCCCCCCAAAGGTTGTAATCTCGTCCCTCCGTTTTTCAGGGCTGAGTTGGAAAGCCAATCCATTTCAGGTGAGCAAAGAAACGAGCTACTCATTTCTTCCATTTCTTTTTTCTGCGTCCAAACCCAGATCATTTGGAACCACCCGTGGGGAACAGATTTTCCACCCATTTGTGATTCATTTAACCAGATGAATATACACCAAAGGGAGGGCAGAAGAAATATTACTCAAACATTCTGCACAGCTTCACCGGCCAGTCAGAGCAGCCTGAGAAAGTTGTTAAGAAGACCCTATTATTTTATGATATTCATCCTTTTTGCAGCTTTGCTGCACTGCAAAAATTCCTAACAGGACATTTATTCAAACCCCGAACTTGGCAACCCAGAAAAGAAAGAGACACTCATTAAATCCCCTTCAGGGCTGATGACATGGTGAATCTCTCTGCACCTAATTACTGAGAAAGTGAACACTCAGTGCTCTCAACTAGCCATTTCAAATGTTCCTTAACTCAATAACCCTGACCAACCACAGCGTCCTTCATCTTGTAAGTCAACCTGGAATTAGTTTTTGCCAGCAGGGGGCGGGCTTTCATATGAAACATCTCGTTGCACTTTCATGAATACATTTCAAGCCCATTTACCTTACTGCTGGGCACTGTTTTGCTCCTCAGAAGCACTTCCATGGAGCTCAGCCATGACCAATTGTCCAAGATGGCTCTTCCAGGCTAGATGGGAATGCTAAAAGACTTATCTCCTCCAGAAGCCAGGTGGTGTGGAAGTTCACTAGCAGCTATTATCTATCCTCCAAATCTAGCAATGATAAGAGCTGGCCTGGTAGGTTTTTAAATCCTACATGTAGTTCCAGTGACATCCTGAGAAAAAAACTAACAATGGCATTCGCTTGTTTACCTCCCAATCAAGCTAGCAGTCTAATGTAGGTCAATGATTGAAGTAATGCAGTGAAGCCCAGTGTAATTGAGTCATGGCAAGACCTTGTCCAGTTTGAATTTGCATTGTACATTGAGTGCAAAATATTAATAATAATAATAGGCTCCTTAAAGAATGACCATGCACTTTGCTTGTTTACACCCTATAGTTAATGTAGGCTAAAGGTTGAAATACACCAATCAGCCATAACATCATGACCACTGGCAGGTAAAGTGAATAACACTGACTTTATACCACTTCATTACAGTGGCACCAGTGAGAATTACTCTAGTCTGAAGTTGATATGTTGGAAACAATAGTGTAAGGATCTAAGCTATTTTAACAAGGGCCTTATTGTGATGGTTATAGCATCTCCAAAAAGGCTTATTGGTGTATATTACATGAAATGGTGCAAAAGTAGAAGTATATTTGTGTGTCAGAACTGTCCCGCGACTAGGAACAATTCAAGTGGGAACTTGTAACCTGAACAAGTCTCCTTCATGTTGGACCAATCATGTTTGCCCACATCAGATCAGATAGTAAATCAGGATATAACACAATTCCAACAACCATTGGCATCTTCATATGATTTGTATTAGATATGTACATTTGTGGGGAGAGCTTTGGCTGCAAATGCACTGCCAAGAGTTATGTGACTGTTGACCTCCATTCATGGTCAGGTGTTGTGGATGTGGAAGAGATTGGCTCTCTAGATGCTCTAGAGTTCCAACTAAAATACAGACTAATGCCTCCCGGGCAGCTAGGGCACTGATGATTGGTTTCACAGAAAGGAAAATAGGAGAGCCAGCAGGAGGATGAGTGGAAAGCCAAGTACAGAACTTACCCCCCCATCCCCACCCCCCCAACACTCTCTGCCTCATACTGTCTACCTCTGCATTTAGGTGCAGCACTAGTTTTATGATGATTGCTTATTCCCACCAGCACTCAGACACGTGGGTGGCGGCCGAGGCAGCAGCAGGTGAAATGGAGAGATTTTCATCACTTTCTTTTTGTAAGTCGTAACGCTGCGGCGAAGTGGTTATTCAAATACACCCCCTGCTTCACACAGATACTTATGTGCAGTGCTAACATTGCACAAAGAAAAATAAGAATAGATCTATGCCTTTTATTCCTCCACAGGAATAACCATAACAAATGGGCACACAGAGGTATATAAAGACGCCCAGCAAACTCTTTTCTTTTTGTTGTAAACATTCATATAAACATTCATTGGGGACTCGTTATGCTTACAAATGAACGATACAAATAGAATTGAAACAATGCATTCACCGCGGTCAGGCATTCAGTCTACAGGGAGAATGACCCCCTTCAATTTCAGGTGATGGATTTCAAAACATTACTTATTTTAAATTATTTGGAAATTAATATGAAACTAATATACAAGGTTATGTAAAAAAATGTAAAAATCTGAATCTCACAGAAATAAAGAATTAATGTCCAGGTCCTGAAATCACTGAAATAAGAAAAATAATACCCAGGTTCGACTGCATTGATTCCCATAACATGGAATTGGACTCTGCAATGACTCCAGAATTTCTGGAATCAAAGAGCTCCATTAAAAACTGAAACGAATGAATGGCACGTGAGAAGCCATCAGAAAAAACATTTTGAAAGCTTCAAATGTTTGAGATTATTCTCTTTCAGTGACTGCAAGTCCGGATCTACTCAACATATTATATGTTGCGTATTATAGTTGCTGTGGCTCCTGTGTGAATATCACTGAGAGCTTACAAGTTTGATCACTAAAAATCTGAATGGTAATTTATACTGTATTAATCCCTGAGGTGAATTTCACTTCTGCATTTTATCCATCCAAGGCAGTGAGAACACATTCCCAGTTTAGTGGGCTTCCATTGTAACTGTGGTCAGGTAGCAGTAGAAGTCAAGTGCCTTTCTCAAGGCCACCTCAACTTGCTGCTGCTTCTAGGAAGCGAAACCACGACTCGGTTCTCTAACCATTAGGCCACAGCTGTCCATTAACAGTGATGATACAGCTATTCATGACTTGGATAGCTCCTTGAGAGCTAGATGTGGCAAGATGGCCCTTTTCCCCATCTCTCACCATGAGGCTAGCCAGCATGGATGTCTGCTAGGTGAGGCAACAGAATTGTTGGTTAGAGTTGTATAATGGTGTTGCTTGTACTTGCCTTCACCGCCTCACTGTTGGTACAGTATGTAATTGGGGAAGCCATAGCTAGTGGGTGGATTTGAGAGAAAATTAAATGACTGTTCAGCAATTTACCACTTTCTTTTAGTGCAAAATGTTATCTTTTTCATTTTAGGCGATACTACTCTGCATAAATCAAAGCTTTAGATCAGGCTTTTCAAACTCTGATACTGAAGGGCATGTTTCCAGCACAGTCTGATGATTTTCCTTCCTAAAAAAACAATTGCATTAACTTACTGGTCTTCCATGACAGCAGTTGTACTGGCACCAGTAACAGAGTCATTTCTGAACCACACTGTGAAAAGACATTTTTCCATTGCAGATAAAGCAAACCATACCCAACCTGGAGCCATGCTGACCGGGCCCCGTTTGCTAGCAGGACTGAAAGCATGAAGTATCTGCCCACAATCGAGCTGTTTGCATCACAGTCATTTGATTAATAGGTTGAAATGCAGAAACGAAGATGCTGGAAAGACGCCTTCCAGCCACTTGCCATTTGCGTCAATAGCAACATCACTGTTGGTGCCTGTACGCGAGCATAAAAGTGATCGTCTTTTTACGCTGGCCATATGCTTAGAGGAGATTTACAATATAATATTCATCTTCTGCACAACAGCTTTCCAATCCAGAGTAGTTGGCACTGGTGTATGTAATAATAACATACAATAGGAGCATTCATGACACATTACTGGGTGGACAAAAATAAGGTAAAGCAAGTTGCTTTCCCTTCTTTTTTTCCCCCCAGTAATGTGTCATGTATGAATACAGTTCTCAAATCAGACAAAGACCATTTGTTCCTCTTGCAACAGGGTAAATGTATCTATTACCTTATGAAACATTAACAAATCCTGAAACATCTCCAGATCAATTAACTTGTACATGGCCATCTCTGCCATCATCAGATAAAGAGATAGAAAGGTTCTATCTCACCTTGAACAGGAGGGAAATCCTCAGGAAGGTATCAAGTCCCCAGCACCAGAAAAAAAGAATGGAGGCAGGTATAAGAGGGAGAGGAGGGGGTGGGAGTGTGTTGGCATTGATCCTGTGTTATTGCGATATGGAATCATCGTCTTTGACTGATTTCCCGTACTCCGGGTTCAAGTCCACCACTGTGGTGCCTTTAAGCGCCCCATAGCCGCCATCATGGCCTGCGCAACCTTCCGGCCTGTCCTGACTCAGTGGGGCGGAGGGTTTGCTGGCGGAACCGGAGGAAGAGGATGACCTGGTGGGTGGGGGGGGTCCAAATGCTGCTCCTTGCTGTCCCCCGTTGGTCTGGGAGCAGACGTTGCTCACTCTAGCAGCCTTCTGCTTGTAGTGCTGGCTGTGGAGTTTGTACTTCATGAGCAGGATGAAGATGAAGACTAGGACAGAGGCCACAATGATGCCACCGATCACAATGATCATCGTGCCGCCCAGAAACTGGTCATGGAGAGAGCGGCAGCGGTGGAAATCTCGCTCTGTGGTGAAGGAGACGCAGCCCACCAGGCGTGTGGCCGTCAGAGCAGTGACACCATCGTCGTAAACGGCCAACACACACAGCTCATAGTCCCGAGAAGAGGCCAGGTCACTCAGTTGGAAGAGCTTATGGGCGGCTGGGATCATCCTGAAAGAGAGAGAAATAAAGAGAAAGAGAGAGAATTATTGCAATAAATTATTGATGTTGTTGATCATCATGATTATCATTGATCTACACACAACTGTGCCATTTTTCCAGTGTTAATTGGTAATTTAAGCAGTTCTGTTACAACAAATAATCTTAACTGTTAAAGCTAAAAAAAGTCACATCAATAAATATTTATTTATTTTCTTACTTACTTACTTACTTACTTATTTACTTACTTACTTACTTACTTACTAAAATTTGTATTTGATGGACATTTTGAACCTGCTTTACTTACAGCTTTCCTAAAGCATAGGAAATAAATAAAGCCCTAAAACTTAATGCTAAGAATTACTTAAGGTGTAATAGGTTTACAGCTTTACTGCCCCATTCTGTCCGGTTCAACCCAAACCAGCTGGATGGAGCTAAAGTCTGTAAACTGAGCTGCTATTGAATCTACTGTCGAGTTATTTTCTTCTAGTGTTCTGCTCATTCTCTCGCTGCTTGTTTTTGTTTCTGCCTTTTCCTCCACAATGTGATCTCCATATACAGTACTACTTCCTGCTGTATAGTGCTGTACTAATACTGCATCAGAGGGTGGAGGAACAATGTGTTCCAGCTCCACCTTTTCCTCCACATTGTGGTCTCCATATACAGTACTACTTCCTGTTCTACAGTACTGTACTAATACTGCATCAGAGGCTGGAGTAACAATGTGTTACAGCTCCGCCTTTCTTCACACAGAGGGTTTGTAGGTCATCAGTAGAAGCTGTAAGTTCACTAGGTTCTTAATGCTCGAGGAATGCATGCTTTCTATAAAATCTGCATATTATTTCAGTCTTTGTTGTGTACTTTCTTATTAAAGAGAAAAAAGCAAAGAAACAGAAAAATGCATAGCTAGACAGAAAGAAAAGGAGAGAGAGTGAGACAGAGAGAGAGACAAGTGGACAAAGAGAAAATGTAAGAAAGAGAACAAACGATCATTTCAAATTTGATAAAGACATAATACATAAGGCTCTGTATTATTGATGAAAGAAGGCTAAATGTAAAGAGAAAAATGTCTTTGAGCATGAAGATCAAAAAATGTGTAACAAAGCGAACAATTCAATTCAGTCGGTGTTCAGTGGGCTTTATTGGTGGCACTTTAGCAAAGCTCAGGGAAAATTGCCAGTGCTGTGAACAGAGAGCAACATCAGAGGAGAAATCGAATTCCCCTGTATTGGTGAGCAGTCTGCAGCCTGACTGGATGGAACACTGCTTGGTGACAAAAAGGAGAAACCATGCTCAGATAGTCAGCCTACAGATAGTTGCTTGCTCTGTCTGTCTGTCTGTCTGTCTGTCTGTCTGTCTGTCTGTCTATCAATCCATTCATTCATTCATCTACCAATCTACCTACCTACAAAGATCTTTATTTTCATATGAATGTGACCTAAAACTGCATATGATATAAAGTTATAAAGTATAATTGGTCATTTATTTATTAAAAAATCGCATATCTCCATGTGGCAAAAGTAAGTGAACCCTTAAGATTATCATATTATTTGATGCTTTGAGTCTGGTGTTTTCAGTCAATGGGAAGTGAGTGGGAGACCCTGTTTTATTTAAAGAACAAGCTTACACACACAAAACCCATTTCTGAATGTCATTGTGGACTCAATGAAGTGAAACTTGTGCATTTAACCCAATCATATGTGAAGTAGTGAGCAGTGGACTGGTATCCTACTCAAAGGTACACACACACACACACACACACGTATACTGTATTTATCACTTAAAGGGAGCATTTTGTGCAAATTATTGCAGAAGCTCACATTAACCAAAGAGACTATGTAGTATTCAAGTCAGCTTAAGTTTCACCAACAAAATCCAAAATTTAATATAACACTCAAATGATGGACAATTTCGTGCAGCTGCTTTAAGTCAAAGTCACAACTTTGCCCCAACAGCCGAATAAATAAATGTAAATTTAGCAGTTAGTAAACATGGACCAATAATTCAACATACATTTTTATATTTTTGGTGAATATGGGCCAGTGGAGACCAGGAAACGGGGAAATGTTTTAGTGAAGAAAAAGCAAAAAGGCATTGCGTTGCTGAAAGATGACCAGAACAGGCTGAAGAAAAATTTTTCTTCATCTCACAGTACATTATCCCTTGCATATTTTCCTGGGTATATATATACAGTCAAACCCTGTTAGCTCACCCCTATTGGTCCAGGTCCTAAATTTGGCGAAAGGCAGGGTAGCGAGCTATCAAAATGGATTAAAAACACATTTCAACTAATGGGCTGCTGAAATCGAGCAGTAAAAATGTCAGTGATATCCTGCTGCGTCTTTTGCATCTATTATAATCTATGATTTTTTTATCCACAAAATTGCCATATGTGCCCCCCTGAGTTAGTATCACCAACCCACCAATAGCAGCAGCAGCAGCTGACCTATAGAAGTAGCACTGTAGCCTTGAATGAGGTCAGCCGTGCTAACAGGGACCCAAGTGAGCTATAGAGGGGGAGATGCATACACCTGATGCATTGTGGCTGCTTAATGAAGTAAATAACATGGAGGGAAATCTGTTTTGCAGCCTTTCATTGAGTAGTGTATGTCAGTTAATTTATCCTCTCAGTCTTTCATATGCTTTTATATAGCTGTATTGTATCTACTGGTCAGTCACGTTTATCCAACCTCTAAGAAGTGTGACCTGCTTCTCTCCTAATATTTTTAATTTTTTGTTACAAGTTCACACTTTTTTTATTGTATTTTACTGCTTCTATGTTGCAATTTAACAGTTCAACACGTACTCAAGAACTGATTTGCATTTACTGTTTCTCTTAATCTGTCCACTGTCTGATGCATGCATTTCTGCTGAGCAATATTTCTGCAAGCCAAATTTCCATTACAACTGAGAAGTGAACTGATGGAAAGTGAAGGAACCCCTGGCAGTGAGCAGCTGGGGCTCTAACTTGAATAGCGTTAATAAGAGACATCAAAGATAGAGAGAACCTGCGGGTAGCCAAAGGCGTACCTTTACTTTAGGCTTCAAACAGAAACAGAAACTTTCCTCAAGAAGAAGGGATGCTCTTTTCTCTCTTTTTTTTGGGAAAGTCACTGTCTATTTATCTTGTGTAGAAGACACCCACACTGGCCATGGGCGAGTCTAGCAAACACAGCCTTCACAGGTGAACAACTGACCCTGCAACTGTCAAATTACTGTTGACCTTCACTTTAGAACACACACACACACGCACAAACACACCTACACCCACATCTACCTATAAACACCCTTCTCCCACGCAGTGTGAATACGATGTGTGCTCTGCAGCAGGGCCCAGCCGAGGTTTCGTATGAGTCATGCATTATTCAGAGAGGGGGAGTTTTACTGTCTAGCCCTTTCGACCACGGCTTCGTCTCTGTTTATCACTGTTTCTGCATTGCGCCCCGGTGTACTGGCCTGATAAGATGAAGTCCTACTCGCCCTGGGTGGCTGAGTGTGTATATGTGTGTGTGCGAGTAAGAGAGAGAGAGAAAGAGAGAGAGAGAGAGGAAGGGCTTGACCGTGAGGGTAATCATGTGAAACGTAAGTACTCATGGTTAATGGAGTGAGCGAGGTCATGTATTTCAGTCACATTCGACACACATCATCATTCAAACTGCCCACTACTGCTGTAATGAATGGGTGATAAACAGTCAGACCATCGACCTTTATTTATACATTAGACCCATGCTGAGAATATGCAGACAGACTCATGAAGAGCAACAGGAAACTTCGATTATTTCACTTATTTCACAGCTATTAGCCCAAGTGCCATACGATCATCCTGGCTCATCAGGAAACCCCACCTAATACTCATGGCAGTGAAACATACTATTATGTTAGGGTCATTGCTGTGTTGGATGCAGTCCACCACCCAAATAACATCTGCTCAGTAAGTGGTCCGGGTGGTGGTCCCTTTCCCTTGATGAATAGTATAGGATGGAGCAGCTCACTGCACCCATATGGTAGATGAATGTGATGGAATGCACACTGAATGTATGTAAATGGTACATAAAGCTGATAAACAACTGAGAGCCTGGTGTACATCCTGTTTTACTTAAAAAATGTAAATTAAATAAGATGAATGCATTCAAGCACCTCTTACATATAAATTAAATGCTATAGGCTAGTGGTGACATTCGTTTTAAATAAATTTGCAATATTTACTGTGTCCTTATTACCATAAAATACATGTGCAAGAGATTACGTGGTGGTGTAATAGTATTATATATATTATATTATTATATAGTATAATAGCTCTGTTACCCCACAGCAAGAAGGTTCTTGGTCTGATCACTAGGTCGGACACAGGTGTCTTGTACCGGGGGTTCATTTTCCTCCCACTGTGCAAAGGTGTGTGGTTTCGGTTGAGTGGCCCATAGATGTGTGTGTGTGTTAATTGCCTGTTTTTGTGTTGCCTATGGTGGGTTGTCTTCTTGTCCAGGGTGAACCCTGCCTAGTGACCATAATCAGCTGGGATCAGCTCCAGCTTCCCGGTGATCCAAATTGGATAAGCATGAATTAAATAAATGAGCCTTTTATCTTTGCCTGAGAATGGTGGAAAAATGTAATAAAACAATATAATAAATATAAATAGGTAAATACATTTTGGATCAGCAGATTAAAGTAAAAAGGTAAAATATTAGAGAAGAGTAAAACTCAAGGCTGCCATGAGAAAAATACATATTTTATACATCTTAAAAGTAGAGGATGACATCCGATTTTATCAGGCATAATGTATAAAATTGCTATTAATTATGGGGCTTACTTCTGAATATTATTTAATTTCACTAACAACATATTTTCATTAGGGAATTGTAAAGATTATTATTGTCTCCTCCAGCAATGAAAAGATTGGCTCAGCTGCGATTCCAGTGCCTCTCAAATCTCCTTGGACAGCATTTATGTACTTGACACAGCATTGTCTTAACAAATGTAAATGCCATGCCTCTCAGAGGTCTGTGGAGACACCTCACTCTATCAGAGGTCAGGTGGTTAAAGGACCATTCTATCACACACAGAATCTTCTCCTGCTGTTATTCTCTATGGAGATCAACAAGCAGCAGTGAAGATCAAGCCTTAGGTGGAGAATGTTTCAAAGCAAGCTGAGGTGTACCTAAACTTTTGATAGACGGCACATGGTAGCTTGAGAGCAGCAGTGGCAGCTTTAAATACATCTGGGTCTCTCAGACAGCCGGGCTGTCCCAGGGTCAGGCTCTAATGAGCTGGTACGCTAAGCCTTCAGCAGGCAGAGACAGAGCCTGTAGCACGGCGTGTTTGATGGACATCTATTGAGTGATGCTTCTCTCCTTTTCGGATGCCAAGAGGTATTTTTTTAAGCGGCCAGGGGTTCTGCCTGCCACTGAGCTGTCATTGCAGGCAGGGAGAGGGGTCAGTAGGGTGGTGGATCACAGCGAGGCTGACATGCAGCATAAAAGTGCAGTTCTATCAACGCATGCCAGAAGTAGTACAATTTAATTACCTACTTACAGCACAGAGGGAGAGATAGAGGGGAATTCGTCGGGAGAGAGAGAGAGAGAGAGAGAGAGAGAGAGAGAGAGAGAGAGAGAAGGGCTGCTGCAATAAGTCTCTTTATAATGTGCCTGACAATAACATTCACCAGTGAGGCCTTCACCTCCCCCTGCTCTAATAATCACCTCTTCTAACTTCCGCTCACCATTCACATTCATCACTCTGCTACTTCACCATTTGAAATTCCAGTTTCCATGCATGCTTCCTCTACACTCCCCCTTCACACCCTTTATCACTTCCTTAGCACTTCTATAATGACATACAGTATTTGCCTTAAAACACCTCTTCCTACTGTTTAATTATTGCACATTAGAAACTGAAAGGAGCAGATCCTCAGTCTTGAATCCATAGCCATATTTGTGGTTCCACATGCAATGAGGAGATATTTTATTATGATTTGATTAGTGAAAAACCTCTGTATTATTGTCCTACCGTCAGGTTTTGCGGAAAGTAAGCCCTCCTTTATATATTTTTGTGAGGATCCAGTCCGGGATTTCGGACTCTCCCGGTCGATCCAGGTTGCCAGGGAGATCCTCATTAGCAAGATCA
>JBBIGC010000020.1:3224501-3237253 GCA_037576955.1 Lepidarchus adonis
TTATATGACATCGATTTTGGATTATCCATTAAACCCTGTTTGCTGCATTTGAAGCCTCTCGCCTTCAATTTATGACAATTTTTGAGAAATTTTAGTACATGGGTATGGAAGCTTATCTGTAGCAAAATTCAATTGGCAATGCAATATGCAAAATGACAATGCAATATTCAAAATTGCAATGCAATATTCAAAATAGCAATGTAATTCTGTATTTCAATTTACATTTTGCATCAACTCCACACGTGCAACATTTGGTGCAGAATGAAAATGAAAATTCAATTATATTATTTACATTTGCCATTTCCAGCAGAAGTCTTTATTTGTAAAGTGTAAACTATTTTAATGCTTTATATGTAGCAAAATGAAAATGAAAATGTATGACCCAAATTGATTGGATATGTGTAACGTGTCAAAGCAGAAACAGTAGCAAAATGATCATTTAAATGTTATTTGTCCTAAATGCATTTAGACTAACAGCTAGGACGAATGTTACATTCGTAACAAGAAGTTTGAAGTCAGTCTGATCTTCCACTCCAGGGGGTATTATTTTGGCAACTCTAGTAATTGAAGCATCTGCCCTCACATTCAGTCTCCACTTCCATGTCCCATACTCTCTCCAGCATCTTTTCACTACTGTTTGAATCTACTAAGCGAATCCTGTACTCGTAGGAGAACTGAACATTGGTTGTCAAATGTTTCTTAAAATCATCCCTTGGAATTTCCCTCAGTATTTTCCAAGCTTCCATACACCTACATTACACTTCTGCCACTTGTTCTTGTTTATCAAACATTATCTCACCGATCTCGCTCCCTCACTTAAAGACTAAAGCTAGTTTTGGACTTAGCTTTAGCATAAACATATCTGTATGTAGTCAAATATATAGCAATGGTGGCTTAGTGGTTTCAATTTCACTTTCATATGTGCACACAGATACAGTGCATGCATGGCTAAATCATTAGACAGCTTGGTAAGTATGCAGTACAGTGTAACACACTATCATCTCTAAAACTGAGAAAAGTGTGTCACTAAAGGACTACTGAACACACTGCATCATTTCATTAAAAAGAAGCTAGTGTGTGGGGTGGGATCACATATGTTTGACAAATAGACTAACAGAAGACAAGGATGTGAGAGAAAACATAAGATAAGAAAAAATCAGTTATTTAAATACAATGGCACCTGCCAGGGAGGAGTATATTAGCTATGTTTTAGCACTTGCCTTCTGTGTTTAATGAGTGAGAGGAATGTGTTGAACTTCTTAGTTATGCTTGACTGTTCCTGTAACTTGGAAGTTGATTTGGGCAAAGTGTCAGCCATGTAAATGAATGTCATTTCTTGAAGTCTTGGAAGCAGGAGCGTAAGGATTTTAGCCACTTTGACAAGAGCCTTATTGTGATGGCTAAAGCATCTCCAAAACTGCAGGTCTTGTGGAGTGTTTAAGGTCTGCAGTAGTTAGTATCTACCAAAAGCCATGGTTACCATCTCCAAGGCCTCCTATGCTTTCCTGAAGTGGGGCAGAGATGGATCAAGAGGCGCGCCAAACCGTCAGCGGCTCCTATTGGTCACATCACTGTCCACCCCCCCAACCCCGAATGCAAACTGTAATGTGTAAATGTATGTGCTATGTGGCTACAATATGCTGAGGTTTTTTTTTTTTTAGCTCAGTCATACTGCCTGTTAAGACAGACAGTTTTTTTTCCCTCTACTGTCCCAGTGTGTATCCCCCCCTTTCTTGAGTTTAATGCTACCTCTCTAAACTGACCTGTTTGTCTGCCCCAAATGTATGTATGTATGTGGTCTGAGAGGTCCCATCTCAGACATGTAAAAGTGTACTGACAAATAAAAGCTCATCATCATCACCCAAGGGTCACTGATTCATGTGATATAAAAATATGCCAATTTAACTTTATTTCCATATAGAGTGAGTTTCTATAGAGAAGACATTCTTAATACTGATTGGACAGCTGTGGAGCATGTATGGTGCTCGTTCATGTGCACAAAGCACAAAGGTGGATGCCATTGTTCCAGGCAAAACCAATTGCGGTTCTCTGAGGTGCAACTTCTAATCAAATCTTACGTCTCTGTGAAAGCAAATCAATTCTCAAGTCTCGAGATGTGTGTCTGAGTCAGTTCTTCAGTCTCAAGACATTTCTTGATTCTTGACATTCTTGATTAGCTGGCTACTGCTACTACTATTATTACCGGCTATGCTAGCTAACAAACAAGCTGTCCAAACTACAGGGGTTTAGACCTCTTACTATGTGTTTTGACCTGGACCAGGACTCCGTGTATATGCTGAAGAACAAAACAGCAGGAAATAACAGCACAGTAGAAAAACTGACTACATCACACATGCAAGGATGCAGATCCTAATTTTTTCTTCTTAGGTTGAAAGTCTCAAATCTTATAACTGGAGGGTGACTTAAGTCATTGAAGTCTTCATGGATGACCATCACAAGAGAGCTTTTCAGTCACGGTGTGCACTGCCCCATACATATTAATAAATAGATGTGCTTGAGAAAGAGCAGCCATTGTCCAACCCCCCACCCCCCAAAACAAACAAAAGGCTAATAGCATCTTGAATCTTGGCTTGAATCACCTCTGGTTTACACATTTTCCCTTTACCCCAAATCCACTCACAGTTTTTCACCTCAAACACACTCACTCACCCTGACAATTAACAGGTGAGTTGAACCAGGTGTGTCTGAACAGGGAAATCATCAAACTGTGCAGAACACTGGCCTCCAGGATCGGAGCGCGACAACCCGGGTGTACACCAAAAAATTTGCCAAGCTAGATCCTTACAGGTAGATGGCTTTGGCTCCATTCTTCTTAGCTGTTTCATATTCTGCAGCTCTGTATTGCAACTTCTCACACTTCCAACCTCAGCCTTTGTCTGACTTCTCTTTAACTATTCCCTTTCCCCCAAAGTCACGCTTCACAAGCCCAGGTCTTTTCCCCTCCAGGTCTTTCCTGAATTTTTCCTCATAACCTCCACCTCTTGCTCAGAGTTATTCTCTCCTCATCTTTCTGGGTGTCTGTAGGGAGTCTGCCGCTTGCATACTTAATTGATACGGAAAAGCGTTTTGATTACTCTCTAACCATCATAAACCAAAAGCACTCCCTTTCCTTTTTGCATAATTAACAGCAAATTGCTTTTGGAATGTATCTTTTTATGCTCTTAATCTGCCCTTGGGGACATGGCAGAAATTAATTACACCCTTACAGACCCCTTCAATGGGAAGTTAGCGATGGAAAGGCCACAACTTGAACATTAAAAGAGGGAAATCGATGTAGTCATTTCACTACGCTGGTAATATCAGCAACAGGAGTCAGATGCAATAAGGCAGTCAGATTTCAAACCATGTGAAAAATGCTAGTCTTCAAGGCTACAGGGGAAGGAGGATTCTATCTGTGCCATATCTCCACTTTTTTAAATCACGCCTGGCCATAACCCTTCAGGATCATGGGGTACACAGTGAACTTACAGCCCATGTTATTTCCTGACACTGTGTGTAGCTTAAGAATAATGAGCAGCAGCATAGAGCTCTGCTTAAAAAAAAAGCAAAGGGATAAGAAGGGAACCTTAAGCTTGTCATGAAGAAAGACCAGAGGAATGCTGTGATTCCGGCTCTGGGAATGATCCGCTTTACAGTCGTCCCTTACAAATTCTGACAAACATCAGGCAGTGGCTGTTGCGAACGCGACCTTCCTTTCATCATTATGTAAATGACGAGGCTTTAGATGCCGTCCTCATGCAGAGGGATTGTTCTCAGACATAGGTAGCTAAAAACTAATGGTTCCATTGGGAGCACTCCTTTCATTCTCATATATCTGCTGGATCACTGCGTCTCAAACCCCGTCTTTCGTATCATATTATTCTGTGTCGTATTGTTCCCTCTCTGTGGCCGGCTGCCATCAGGCCACTCGTATTGATCAGCACAATTTTGATATTTTACCTAAACCGAATAGGATACAGCAGAAAGCCAAACAGTGAGTCTAATCTCTGTAGCTTGCAGCAGCAAACAAAATGCAGAATCAATTCATTAATCAAGCAGAAGAATAGCAGCTTTAGAAAGCTATTTGTGTGGAAAGCCATTATAGTCTGATGAGCTCTGATGATATGCTGGAAAGAAGGAACGAGCTGAACATGTAGCCCAAATGAATGCCTTCCAGATCACCTGAAAATATTGTGTAGCATGATGGCCAAGTTTATTATTGGTTTGTCTTCCTGGGCTGAACTTGAATAGTTGAATGAAACTCCCTTTCTTATCTGCTTTCATTGATTTTGCCACATCTGGTAGCCATGTTTTAGTGAGTACTGCCAAGAGATTAAATATTTGAAACTGTAGTTTACAGAGCTACGTGTAGCTTTTTCTTGCGGTTCCACAATTTTTCGTCCAAAGTCCAAAGTATTTTCAAACTCTCTCCGTAGCCTTTTAGCTTGAAAGAGTCTTTATATTAAGATGTAACACAATTACTTTCCCTAATAATGACAATATTCTATATGGAGTAATAGGTTTTTTCTTTTCATAAATAGTAATAGTAACCGATTTATATAATTTTTTACTTAAACCAGTTACCAATAGTCTACAGACAGTTGGCACTGGTGAAGATGACCTAAATTGTTATATTGTCTATAACTTTCAAGCAAGTGGAAATTATTCATGGAACATTGCAGAACTGAAAATATGATTTTAGATGTTTGAAACACTTTTAAATTACAATCCCACATAAATAAAGTGATTCTTCTTCTGTTTCTTTTCCTTCTTCCTCAATCCTCTCCTTCCCCTCCCTCACCCTTTCCTTCTCCCTCTTCTCCTTCTACTCCTCTTCCTTGTTCTTTTTCTTCTTCTCCTTCCTTCTCATCCTCTCCTTTTATCTCTCCTCCTCCTTCTTCTTTCTTCTTATTACTCCTCCTCCTCCTTCTTCTTTCTCTTTATGTCCCTCTCTCTCTCCTTCTTCCTCTTCTCCTTCTACTCCTCTTCCTTGTTCTTTTTCTTCTTCACCTTCTTCCTCTTCCTCTCCTTTTATCTCTCCTTCTCCTTCTTCTTCTGTCTTCTTCTTTTTCGTCCTCCTCCTTCTTCTTCTTTCTCTTTCTCTTCCTCTCCCTCTCCTTCTCCTACTTATTCTTCACCATTTTTCCCTTTCCTTCACTGATGTTTTCTTTCCTATTGGCTGGATTCTGCTTGATCTGGTAGCTATGTGCTACAGAGATATGCTAATATATTTGTAAACTGTTGGCAATTAGCAACTATTTTAGTAGACAGTTTTACTGGCAGGGTGCCATGCAAATTAACAAAAGCGAATCTTCAAAATTAATGTGAAATGTAAACCCCTGTTCAACTCAACCAGGGTTCTTATGGCAGGTTGTACTTATTTTAAATAAATGTTAATGTTCACAAAATAATGACTTCTCTCAATATCTCAAACAGCAGACAATTTCATTTCAATTGAATAAAAGCAACAACAGTTGCAGCTATGTTAATGCCGAGATAAGGACATTCAATAAACAAAACATCAGTATTTAGTCTTGGTAAATGGGAGTGGGTTATAGATTATAATAATCTCCTCCTAGTATTTTCCCCAAAAAAGCAAACAAAATTTGTAAAAAGCACAATAGCAGTAAACAATTTGCTTGTACAAAGTAAATAGCCACAGCCATATAATAAGGTGTAATATTAGTATTAATAATATTAGTATTATATACAATATAATATTATATATTGTATAAAATTGTACACAATATTAGTAGACCCGCCATGGGCTACACATTTGGCAAAATCAAGAAAAACAGACAGGAAAGGATGCTCCATTCAGACGCAGAATATTTCTGCTCTTCATTAACATAACAGTTCTCTTGTGATTCACATTTTGTTGGCCTAATATTAATTAACAGTAAATCTTTTCTTCTCCCATAACATCAAAACTGTTTTTCTCTCTGAACTGCAGTGAATGTGCCTCTTTCTTCTGCTGATTTTTGTTTTGGATCCTAATTTCACAACAAAGTAATACTTTATTCATTATGCTCCTCTCACAGAATTCATAAAACACATATTACTAAAGACTCTTGGAGAAAAGTACAAGGCCAAAATAATTGTCTAATTGCAGTTATTTGATCATGCCAAAGGCCTTAATAAAGTCTTTGAAAGGATTTAAAAGTAAAACACAAACATGAATAAATAATGAAATATCTTCTACTGGTTTGAGTAAAATAACAAACCTGGATAAATAATGGCTGGCGATTTTATTTTACTTGAATATATTTCTCATGAAATTGCGCGGCTGACTAGGCCAGGTATGTCTACATTTGTTTTGTTATAGTTTTTATTTAAGGAATGTTAGCATGTTAGACTATTTGAAATAAGGTCAGGTCAATGAAAATCTATGGATTTATGGATCTTACAAATACAGTAGTTCTTGGGCAGGGGTCATTTGTGACCATTGTACATGACCAATGATTTTCCATCATTGTAGTAAAGTATAAAACCAATATTGTTGGAAAATCAGGTATAAATTAATAAAGTATGATGCTTTTTCACAGATTTCATAATAATAACAAAAAATAATGTAAGGAAACCTCATGTTAGGAAAGTGGTGATTAGATTTTAGAGCCAATTACTTTACAAGACTTTACTATAATATTTTTATAGATGGAAAGCATACGATTGTGTTTAAGGGCTCTTTCTGTCAAATCAAGTTCATATTTATTTCTGTCACAAAGCAGCATTAAAAGATCTGAGTCCAAGCCCCTAATCAGCAAGTCAAGGACCTTCGAAGAACCCTTGGGAGGAACCTTGATTCAGAAGGGGAACTTATCCTCCTCTGACAGACAGAGTCTCACTTTTTAAGGGTGGTATCAGCTAAGAGCCTATGATGTATGTATATGATGCACATGTTGCTGTGTGGTAGTTGAACTAGTCTGAGAAGGTGAGCAGAAGACCCCAGTAATGGATGATCTAGTTAAAAGAAGGGGCAGCAGGGCCGCACTGATTGCCAGTCAAGTTGGTGAACCTTCGAGACCTCCCATATGAACAGCTCTGTGTGTGTGTTTGTGTGTGTGTGTTCATAAAGAGCACATGGCATAAGTTCGATTTACACTTAGCGATCAGTCAGGAATTTGACCAGTGGGTGTTTTTGGTCTTTTTGCTGATAAGTAGGAATGCCACCCTCCTTCCAATCCTCCTCAAATTATCTACTGCCATTAAATATATATTTATTAGAGAATGGCACTGATATGGATCAGAAATTCTATGAGAGTAGTGCAAATCCAATTCAGTCCAGCGGCAAATCAATCCTGGAATAGCACAGCTCGCTTTGTGTGATGTTTATTTCTACTTGGAGAGAAGAGGAGTGTTTGTGTAGATTGGCCATGATAGTCAACTTTTAGATTCTCATCTATTGTGAAGTGCTTCAGTTCAAACAGCTCATGTTAAAGCATTGCAGCCTTTAAAGAGAAAATATTGGATACGGCCAGTAATTACAGATTTATTATCAGTTTAAGTATCAATACTGGAAAAGAAAACATGATACTGTGCCATCTTGTTCTCAGAAGTGTTAGACTTTCATTCTAGTATCTAGCATATAACTATATTAGCAAATTTCATTCATTTTCCAAACTGCTTATCCATTTCGGGCGACAGGGAAGCTACAGCCAATATCAGCTTCCCATAGGCACAAGCAGGATTCACCATGGACAGAATTCCAACCCATCACAGGGCAACACAGAGACAGACAAGCATTTACACACACACTCACACCTATGGGCAATTTAAGTAGCCGACCAACCTAAACCACAAGCTTTCGGACAGTGGGAGGAAACCCACATAAACACAGGGAGAGGAAACCTCTCACAGAAAGGCACCTGGGATCAAGCCTAGGACCTTCTTGCTGTGAGGCCACAGTGCTGAACACTGCATGAATGTGCTGTCCAACAGCAAAGTAATTGGGAAATAAAATCATAAGTTATTAATATGCCAAATGATTGCAAATGGCTACTGCAGTGGTGTTTTACAGCAAAATACCTTTAGCACTCGCATGTAAATGAAGATTCATCAGTGAAACCGTTGTACAGTCATACCAATATTTCATAGACATTTGAGATTAAAGTCTATGTTTTTAAAGTACAGTCAGTCAGGACCCAGTTACCCAATAGCATCTTAGTGTTTAGAGCATCTTAACAGGGAGAGAGAGAAGTGAGAATAACAGGGAGAGAGAGAGAGAGTAGAGAGAGTACTCATATTCAGAGGGTATGCACGTGACGTCTCAATAGGTGGTGGGCACTGCAGTTACGCCCACTTTTACTGAGTGGCAGCATTGCACGATTGACTGCACAAAGAGTTGCAATTTGAAATCAGAGCTCTCTTTTTATAGGCCAGACATTGACATGTGGTCAGGAATAAGGTTTCCTGACCTTCATAGCTACCTGATTTTGCTGGGGAAATCAAAGCCTGAAGGCATATAATAAATGTCAGGATAAGTGATCCCCTGGCCACATGTCAATGTCCATGAACCATTGACTCTTTGATAAGTTGTATAGACCACTGACGAATTCAACTGTCTTTAAATGAATCAGGTAGTTGATTATTTTATTACTGTTTTTTTTCTCCCATTTTAAAGATGGGAGCCATCTTTAACCTTTGAGAGGTCATATTCCTTTGGTGTCGATGCATACCCGCCATAATCTACAATAAAAATGCTGTTTTTTAGACTAGTCTGATTAAAGGACATTAGTTCTAATATCATGAATATCCAAGACAAGGTGATACAAACTCAGTGGTGGGCTAGTGGTTAGGACCTTGTCCTTGTGATCAGAGGGTTGCAGGACGAAGTCCTGGCCACTGAGGTAGCCTTGGACAAGCTACCGTCCCACTGCACTGATCCTCGTGCACTATTGATAGCTGCCTGCTGCTCCATGTGTAGATGGGTTAAATGCAGAAGTAACATTTCGTTGTGATGTTCTTTGTGTGTTGTGATGTTCACAATGACAAATATTCACTTTCACTTCATTACAAACTCATTGTACATCAAGGGTGAGCCCTCATTCACAAGATAGCAGAGACAATAAAAAAAACGCAGGCCTTCAGCCCTTACCTGTAAATGAGGATGTCGTCTGTGGAGCTGTTATACTGGATCTGGTACATGCGAACACCAGGGATATGGCTTTGTGATGGCCAGCGGATGGTGGCCGATGTGGATGATATTTCGGTCACGCTGACTCTGTGCTCAACCCGTGGCTGCCCTCCTCCACTGCTGTTGGACTTGATGGAGGTAGGCATGTCTGAGGGTCCAGGCTCAGGCTCCAGCTTGGGATCATAATGGGGTGAGGGGTTGACCACCAGCTCCACCGGGGCAGTGGCCTCACCGGCCGCATTGGAGGCTATGCAGGTGAAGACACCTGAATCTTTGACCGTGGCAGTCAGAATGTCCAGGGAGCCGTTCTCAAAGGAGGTGGTGCGGGACGTGTTACCGATCAGTTTCCCATCAGGGCTGACCCAATGCGTGGTAGGCTCAGGGTCACCCACCGAACGACACCTCAGGCTGACCTCCTGACCCTCCATCACAAACATTTTGGAGGTGTGGCGGGTAATCATGGGTGGCTCACACACAAACTCCTCCTCCCGGATGGTCCAGAAGTATTTCCCAGCCAGCTCTTTAGGAGAAGCGCACGTCTCCAAATCGTCTTCACGGGTCACCCGTCGCAGCCACACCAGCTCGCAGTTGCAGTGCAGTGGGTTGCCGCCGAAACTCAACACCAGGGCTGTGAGAGGAGAACCCTTCATTTTAGCGTAGACAGGGATCCGTAAGAACAGAGGGTCTGGTGGAATCTTCTTCAGCTTGTTGGATGTCATGTCCAGCCTGGCCAGCTTGTGCAGATTGGAGAAAATCCCCTCAGGCACAAACTCGATGAGATTGTGGTCAAGGCTTAGAGTGTTGACACTGACCAGAAGGGCTATGGTGTCCCATGGAACGTCCACCAGATTGTTATAAGAGAGATCCAGGTCCTCGAGTGTCTCCAGAAAGTCCTGGAAGCAAGAGTGGGCATTATGACAAAAGTAAATAAATAAATAAATAAATTAATTAATTAATTAATTAACATGATGGTACATCACACAATACATGTTATGGTATTAACTTTGTTGAAGGTTTTGTGAACAACTGACCTGCACAATTTGCAACAGCAAGAGTGGGGCCATGTTTAATAAATGCTATTTAGTGTTTATATATATTTATATAAATAAGTGTATAGTGATAATTATTCTAAGGTTAATGCATTTACTGTAAACTGTTATTTTTACATACCCTCAATAATTAGTTACATCTGTTTTTCATGATAAAAAAATGATGTAGTTTTACAGCAGAAATCTGTAATCTTCAACAAGAAAAAAATAAACATTTTGTGAGATTAAGATCAGGATTATTGTCAAATAAGGTCAATTTATTATCATTTATTAACTGACACTTACAAAGCCAACTGGGAAAGTGATTGTTGATTATCTTTAAATATTATGCAGTTTTCCAGCATTTCTTGCGTTTTTTTTGGATTCTGTTATATCCTCGGTACCTGTATGTCATCACTAATCACAATAACAACAACATCACCCCTTCCTACCTGGAAAGCCCCATCCGAGATGCTGTGCAGCTGATTGTTGGCCAGTATGAGGTGGCGCAGATTTACCAGACCCTGCAGGTGTGTGTCGTCTAGTGTAGTCAACCGGTTAGCATCCAGGTGCAGGGCGTGCAGGTCCTGCAGATCAGCGAAGGTGTAGGGCAGGATCAGGCTTATGGTATTACGAGACAACGTGAGGTGGATGAGGCTGCTCATGTTGGCGAAGTCACGGTGGCGCAGTGTGGTGATGAAGTTGTCCATGAGGCGCAGCTCGGCCGTCTGGCGGTCGATGTTGGGTGGGACGAACAGCAGGCCGGTCTTGGCGCACAGAACCGTGTAGGAGGGCAGCAGGTTTTGACACGTGCATCGCTTGGGGCACAGCATGGAGGCCGCCGGCAGCCAGAACAGAGCCAGACACAGCAGAGTCCTCTCCATGGCTGCACTCCTGCAAATCAGGACGGAGAGGAAACAAAGAAAGAGAGGCTTCAGCACGTGTGAAGAACACACACACACATGGGCTAGGTTTCTTCACATTAACTTAGATTAGAAGTTTTAAAAAAAAATTAGCTTTCTTCTGACACAATTTTGGAGATGCTTGTTTTTTGGCAATGTGTCTTCATTCTCTCTCCAGCCACTTTTATTTAAAAAATCCTCTATTTACTGGATAGAAGTTCAAGCCTGACTGCAGCCCAGCGTTCCCCAGCTCTGGTCCTGGTGGGCCAGTGTCAAACATACTTCCTGACTTCCCCTCCTTAACTTCTTTAGTCACTGTGCTTGTAGAGGGAAGGCAACAAACTGTGCTGGAGTCCTTCTGTAGCTCAATTTATGTCAGTCATCCTTTATCCCTTCACTAATGGTCAGTTTCTAACCACAGAGCTGCTTCTACCTGAATAGTTTTGACTGTTGGACAACTTTCAACCTAACAATGACACAAATACTGTATGTGTAAAAACCCTGCAGTATGACTGCTCATGATTTGCTGATTTTGTGAATTTGTTATTTAATAAAACATGATACACAGTTGGCACAACATAGGACAGAGATGTGGCGTATGTGAAATAAGATCTAGAAGAAAAGATTAGCAGGTAGTGTGCTTGTGTGTTACAATGTTATAATCAGTCTGTGGTATATAGTAATACCACTACTACTACTGCTACTGCTGCAGCTACTACTACAACAAGTACTACTACTACTACAACTATTACTGCTACACCTTCACCAGTACTGCTACTTGTCAAATTCCAGTCAAATGTATCTGACATTGTCACAAAGTAGAAGCTCTAATGAGCCAAAGATAAAACTGCATTAACTGTAGGAAGAAACCTTGGGAGGAACCAAGGCTCAGAAGAGGAACCCATCCTCTTCTGGTCGACACCAGATAGTAATAACAGATAAAAAAAAAATACAAAAAATGAAAGTAATAATAATTTCAGTTTGAAGAGGCATTGACTGTTCCTTGTGTACAGATGGGCCTCATAGAGTTATGGTCAGTTAAGTGGGGCATAATTCTGTCTTGTGAGTGGTTCCAGCATAGTATTGATCTATATTAGCATAGCAGGACAGGATCACTGGTATCTCAGAAGAGAAGCGAGAGGGCGTGCGCGCGAGAGAGAGAAACTATTAAGGATGCACAATATTGGGATTAAGAACAATGTACATTGTGGTTTGAGTGTATACAGGAGCTCTGGCAAGGCTCTCTATGACAGCATAGCTAAAGGGGAGAGCCAGGAGGTAGCACAGGCATGAGGGTGTCCTGGGACAGGCAGCCAACCACTAGACCAACAAAGCAAACAAAGAAAACGTATAAGATTGGGAATGACAGCATCCAAACATTCCAGTTTACCAGAAAACTCTATGTCTGAGAACCCTTTGGATCTACTACTACTACTACTACTTCTACTACTACCACTACTACTACTACTACTACTACTACTACCTTGGGTATATGCCAAACACCTTTAAATTAGCAATTATAAAGCCACTCCTAAAGAAACCCAGTCTGGACCCATGCAATCTAGCGAATTACAGACCAATCTCCAATTTGCCTTTTTTATCCAAGATTCTTGAAAAAGTCGTTTCTCAACAATTATGCTCCTACCTCCACAAAAATCACATTTACGAAAAATTCCAATCTGGATTTCG
>JBBIGC010000020.1:3241657-3251830 GCA_037576955.1 Lepidarchus adonis
TGTGTGTGTGACTTTAAATAAAACACAAACAGGCAATGTAAGTGAAATTACTTTGAACTTGAAATTAACTTAAAATTACAAGAACATTTTGGAATGTATTAATGTATTTGGAACACACACACAGACCCCCCACCACACAAATACATCTTCTTTATGGGTGATGTCACACAGCCAGATATGCATCACATGTCTGTACACATGTATGATAGTTAACATTAATATAGTTACAGAAGTAAGATGATTATTAGGTCATTAACCGACTCACTCAAATAATCTGAGGAATCTGAACTCCAACACATTACTTTCAAAAAGAAAAAGTTATTACATCACTGTAATGCAATTCTTTGCACTATGCTCTTCAACACTGCATACATTGTGTACTGCTTTGCTTCTAGCATTTAATGGTGGATGTTTATGTCCCAGTACATTACCCATCTTAGCACTCTGTCTATTATTGCGTGCATAAAATCCAAGTGCATTTTACACAAAATATGTTTAAAAATTACAATATGTTTCAGTCACAAAACACGAGTGCACTTCAGCCTGAAAAGAATTCCCATTTTCACCACTTACTCACTCACTCATGCTAGCTTTACCCCCTTCCACTCATTAGTCGAAACATAGTGCAAGTGGAGTCCTAAGCGACAAGAGCGACTACTCATCATCTTTTACAACTACAGTCTCGCAAGCCAAAGTTTTGTCTGACACCACAAAGGGGTACAGAGTAGTACAGTTTAAATATTTTTATTTCCCTTTTAATTTATTCTTTTCTATTTTAATCCTTTTATATTTATCACATTTTATATTATTGTCTGCAGTTTATTGGGAAATTAACACAGCAAATTGTGAAGAAGTACACATTGTGTGTTTTACATCAACCCACCAACCTGCGGTCCAGTTGCATTAAAATGTTCTAACACCACTGGTGACAAGGTCAAACGTTTCATTGTGTCCAAACCAACCCAAACTACAACCTCCCTATTTTCCTGCACCAGACACTACTTAGTCCATAATGCATTGCTCCTCATGAAACACACCTTCCACTATAGCCCACTCATTTTAATCCTGTGTATACCAGACAAATTCTGGAGCATTTCGCTCATGTCTGATCAAAATTATTGTTGAGGACAGTTCAGCAAATGCTAGATATTGATGGGGACGCAGAATTATACACACTTGGATTTCCACCTTTTAAAAGAAGTAATGCAGTGGGGTGTGTTTAGTCACGTTGACCGTTGTAGTGTCACAAATAATCCACGGTCTGTTCCTTTAATATTCTAAAAGCCAAAGTCAGACTTTAGATTTAAATGTGGCTGGGGTGCTGATTGCTAGATAGTTGGGATGTCCTTCAGCTATCACTCAAGCCTCCTGCACTCAGTCAAGCAGCGTCACCCAGAGGAGAGAAGAAGTAGCGATGATGGTAAGTCAAATTGGCGGCAAATGTTTATTAATTTAAATATTTATATTCCCGTCGGCGTATCGATTATCTTATTGCACAAGCAAGGATGAAGATATATCGCTATTTCAATATTTTGTCACACTCCTAATATACATACACATCATCAGCAGAGAACAACATTTCTAGTGCACAACCTTTATTTATTTGCAGAGTATTAAGGCAAATAAAATATAAAATGTCACATTAGGCCATTACATTAGGTTTAGTTTATTTGCCTAAAAAAGTCAAGTTAATTACATAAACAAAAATCATACTTTGCAATGTGCAGACAGGCCTTCCTACAACAATTGTATGAAGATAGTGTCTGAGAAACACCCATGGAATTAAGGACAGGCAGGAGGGAGGAGATGGAGGATGGTATATGGCCATGCTGTCACTTGTGTTGACCGCTTGAGTGCAGAATAATTGTACGCTGTTGAGGTTTTAAGAGAAAGGCTGGGTCAGATGGGCGCTCGCCTAGCAATTAGCCTTTACTGCATATTAACTGTGAAACTGCACCTGCATGCATTACCCAAACCCCTGCTTACGCAAGGCTCACCATTCAACCAGAATAAAAAGGTGAGAGGAAGTGGGGCCACATGGCGCAGTGCAGCTGGGTTCAGTCAGAGATGTGTGTTTACACCACTCTGCCAATACATCAGCCACATAAAATCAAACGAATACTAATCAACACACACTTTGTTGGGACTACAGAGGCGTCAGCTTTTTGGAGAAAAAAAACCCCAATTCCTTTGTGTTTCTTAACTAGTAATTACATTGTGACCCTTCAAAATAAAGAAACACATCTAGTGCACTTCTTTTTGTTGGTAACAAATCAATTATACACTACTGTATCATAATTGTCGTGTTTTTGAATATTATAATCCGCCTCAATTAGCATGATAAATATAGTTTACAATGCAGAGTCTGTTTACTGCGACCGGGGCCTGAACATAAGTTATTTCTGGAGGAACTTCTGTACAACACTGCTCGGGAGAAATGCACACTGTTCCTGGAGTTCCACTTACTAACACAGATTTGATATTTCCATATTTATGCACCTATGAATATTCAAAGAGCACTTCCAGTTGAAATAATTCAGATCTCTCTCTCTCTCTCTCTCTCTCTCTCTCTCTCTCTCTCTCGCTCTTGCATATGTACACAGCACAATGATGTTTCAGCTAGTCTGTCTACTGTCACATGTAAAAATCCAACCACATTCTGCTATCATCTACTTTTCTGCTTTTACAGCACTATGGAAATGAAGCATTATTCATTCGTGAAGTCACTGTGTGACAGAATAAGTACCCATTATGAAATTATACCAGAATTACTCATATACATTCATTTATTAATTAATTTACCAAATTATGCAGTAATATAAAATTCTAAAGGGTTTACAAACTTTCAAGCAACACTGTAAATAGTAGTGTAAATGTTAGTGTACAGTTCCTATTTATTTGCTGATTTTCATACTACAACAACAACAACAACAACAACAAAAACAACAAAAATACACAAATAATGTTTTCACGAGCTGTTTTCTCCACTGAGTATGTTATATTCTGAAAATAAATGTATTGGGCATTTACATGTACAGATTCTTTTCAACAAAATATCCTTTTATCATTTTTAAACCATTAATTCAAGGTGGATTTTACACTTAATTAGTTTGATATAATCTGTACTAGCAGTTTGAAAGCTTTAAAATCACACCAGCTAAAGACTTCATACATTGGTGTTTATAGATGACCAGAGGTTTACTGGTAGTAACAAATTCCCCTTTACTTCTAAGTCAAGCGACTTTTAATTTTTCCTTGAGTATAAAATCCTTATCTATCTTTTACATATATTCTGGGAATTAATACATCATTGTTATCACTTATTATCCATCCATCCATTACCCAAGCCGCTTAATCCATTTTGGGTCGCAGGGGAAGCTGGAGCTGAATCTAGCAGACTACGAGCCAAGGCAGGGTACACACTGGACAGGAGGCCAACCCAGCACAGCTCACTTATTATGTTGTATTTAAATACAGATACAAACACACAAAGACATACATGCATTCCCACATGCAGTGATCTCAAACAGGATTCACCTGAAAGTGGACTGAAACTTAAATTGTCAGACCACTACCTTTGTTTTTGTGTAGGTCACACAAGCATAGGGGGAGGGTTCACACTGGTCAAAATGAGGCAGGGAAACAATATGATTGGTCGACACCAGACAAGATGAGCTGGAAAACACTGGCAGCACAGATCTAAATAAATAATGGATGGATGGAAAGATGGATTTTTTAAGGGATTGTGATAAAGTTGAATAGACAAAATATACAAGCAACAAAGACAAAGAAAAATGAAAAGCAACAAGAGAAAAAATCAAACAAGTTGAAAATATAAGTTCCCACTGTAATGTTTCTCAATTAATCCTACTGTAAACCACACTCCTGTGCACAACTCCTGTACTTAAGTCAAAGTACAGATACACCAGGTCCATTTTTATGCCAAAATTGTATTACTTTAGTTAAAGTACTGGACTACTTTAAAAAATACTTAAGTAACAAAAGTACAATTTATGTTTAACATTTAACTCATTGTTGCATTGTTCCCATAATGCACTTATAGAACCTAATGACTCTGGAACAGTCTACTGACTGCATTGACTTGACTGCAAAGTCTGTAAAATAAAAACCTTGTGAAATCTGCTACAGAGACTAAAGAAATATAGTACAACTGAAGAACAACCATTGTCATTTTTTTTTTTTTTTTTTACAAATTTAACACCCTTCACCCCATCCCAACAAGACAGTTTTGCTAAATGCTAATACAGCTTAGGCTGTATCTGTGTATGTTTGTGCAACTGCTGTAGATGGAGATACTTAAAAAAAAGTCCTGATCAGAAGTTTGGCAGACAAAAAAGCCATTTAATCAACTCATTTATAAAAACTGCAAGTAACAAATGCTAAGGCAATGAAAAAACATTTACTGGAATTAAACAAATAATTCACCTCAACATGCTTCCTCAGGTTGGATGGATATTTTTTGAAGACTCTGGTGTAGTTTGGGCAGGATAAACATAGCAAACGTGAAACTGGGTTTTTTTTTATTTCCTACATCTCAAACATGGATTTAAGATAAGGCCATGGGAGAGCTGTTGAGGGAGCTTTCACTTTATCTTTCTCTCTGCTGTAGCTACAGCCATTATTACTACTGTCAACTGTTCATAAAACACAGCAGCAATCTGAACCAGACTGAGAGCGCAGGAATACACACAAAAAAGTAACAAGTAATGAGAACCTTGACAGAAATGTAATCAAAATTACAATATTTGTTTTTCAAATGTAGTAGAGTAAAAGCGATAAGTTTTAAAAAAAGATCTTTGAGAAAAGATCAGATACTCAAAAACTGTAATTACTCAAATAAATCTAGTTCATAACTGTCTACTCCTGCCTGGGCCCCAGTATAATTTCCTGACCTAATTTTTTATTGTGTCTAGTCACCATTAACTAAAAAGCTTTTCTTACCCCTTCACTGATGGCGCACACAGATGATGTCATACAATTGACTGTAGTTCTTTACTTATTGGACATCACACCATCAGGCAACTTTCTGTCCCTAAATATAAGGCAGACATTCTGTGCACTTAAACATATAAACACATAGCTTTCAATAGCACTAAGTCTGAAAAGAAGGGGTGAGGGGACTGTGCCCCAGTGCTGCCTTATCTGTAGTAACGCCCCAGTGTTTGACCCTTCCTCTATATTTTAGAAGTACATTAACCAAAAAAAGTGGTTATTAGGGAACTACTACGGCTGAAAGATTAGTGATTCCATTTCAGTGAGTGTTTTTAATCTACGAGGAGCTACTGATGCTGCATTTAAACATGTTACACAAATGTAAAATGTGTAGCTGGCAGTGGCAGCTGGTAGAAGTGGGTTAGTAGAGCTAAGCCCTTCCTCTCTCACAGAGGAAAAAAAAACATGAAAATACGGTTTAATCTTTTGCATCCGCTTCATTTTACTTCCTGTTAAGAAGTGATTAGAAAAACTCTGGCATTCTGTGAACCCAGGAAGCCAAGCACCACCAAGAGGTTTGGCAGAAAAAAATGGATTGATTAAAAAGATGATTGATTACTGAGATTACAAGATTCATAGCGTTTCCCACAAGCTATTGGAAATTCTGGAAAATCTGAGATCACTGAAGTAATAATAATAATAATAATAATAATAATAATAATAATAATAATAATAATAATAATAATAATAATAAATTATGTGTTTGTTCATTCATTCGTTCATTTTCCAAAGTGCTTATCCAATTAGTGTTCAGCTGGAGCTGATCCCATGTGTCTATAGACCCAAGGCAGGGTTTACCCTTGACAGGATGCCAACCCAACGCAGGACAATACAGAAACATTCACTCTTAATAAAATCCAAGTCTCCGGCACAAAACTTTCATTGCGCATGGACGTCTGACAGTAATGAGCTCTGCAAGTTGTTTGCGCCCTGATCTGCATTGAGAAGAGATTGGAAAAGAAGATGAGGATTTGGAACTTCTACATATCCGAGCAGAGGAATGTGATTTCATGCTGTGGACAGTAGAAGTGTGCAAGATGAGGCAAGACACCAAGATGAGGATTACATATTACCTCAAGAGGGTTCGACTTTGATCTTACGATTCTTGGCTACAGGTTGGGTTGTTTTTTAAGCTGTGTGAAAACAATATGTAGTAATGGTCTTTTCTTGCTGTAAGTGTCTCTTTGTTCATTCATTTCTGGTGCAGGAGAAACAGTGTGGCAGCAGCAAGAGGGCAACCCCACAGTCACTGCCAAGGCACAGTGGGACCTTCTGAGGGACTATTTTGTTTCACTGGCTGGCAATGTGCCTCGGCAGGAGCAGCACATTAAGATGTTGACATAAATTACATTTTTTTTGCATTATCATAGAGAATATGTTGTTGTGTTTGATTTAATAACACAGTTATTGGCATACACTCAATCAGACATACACTGATAAAAGTTCAGTTTGGCCAAACAATGTACTAATGTGAACCATAATGTGAAACTGGAGAACCCTGAGGAAACCCATGTAAACGCAGAGAAAGAAAACTCTACAAAGAAAAGCACAGGGATCGAACACAGGACGTTTTTATACTGAGGTGACAGTACTAACACAGTGCCCAAATGATAATAACATGTGGTATAATTTTTGAATAACACTATACTATACTGTGAAGTATTGGAACTGGTGCGCTGCTTTAACAGGCAAATATTACACACAAATATCTACTACTTATTATCATCTATAGTCTCACCATAACTGGTCTTTATTCATAATCCATGCAGCTGTTTTAGACATACTGATGTTGCCCAACACATAGTCAGGAAATACCAAATACTGCACCTACTATTTCATAAAAATCACAAAATACCTCAAAAAAACAAAGAACTCCCTCTCCACCCACACTCACGCGAGCTTACATCCCTCCTACCCTTTTAGCCAAAACACAGCACAGGCGGAGCACTGGGCGACAAGACTGACAGGAGAGTAGCTGTGCAACACACACTCTGTGCAGATGCACTTGACAGATCCATCAACACACTCCTCCCTTGCAGTCACCGCTACCATGGCTGCCAGGGACTGAACGTCATCTCGATTACATTAAATAAGCGATCGCACACCCATGTCGTCTTCAGCCTGTGCCGAGCTGCCCGGTCTACATCCAGCCGCCGTTCGAGCCCCATGGCAGCAGGCCCACGAGAGTGTGACTGTCAAGTGTGTGAGCTGACAGTAATGGGGCTGAGGCATCAGCACAGCAGCAACACTAACACTAATCCAGCCAGAGTGGCAAAAGAGTAAATGGCATTAGCGCTAGTAATTACTGCATGATCCTCCTGCCTGTGCTTTTAACAGAGCTGACCTTTGGCTGGGTAAGCTGCAGAGACCGTTCAGCACACAGGCTTACACACAAATATACACATACACACACACACACGCAAACACAAATAGTTCCACATCTGCTGTAAAAGGGCACATGGTACGAAATGACATTGTCCATTAAAATGGTGGAGACCCCTCACTTTGTTTTTAAAGCACCTAAATGCTATATTTGTTTTGTACATTATTTTTTTTAGCCTGATGTCCCTTTATGATGTTTATGTACCCAAGACCATGGTAGCTCATTGCAACCTGACTATTTCTGATTGGCTGAACTGTATTGTGCCTCAATGAACAAGTGATCCAATTTAAAACACTTTACATTTATAAAACATTTCTTTTCTGTGTGAATGGCCAGAGCTAAACTGCTACAGGCCGAATTTAGTTCAATTCTATTTTATTTATATAGCATTTTTTTTTACAACTGACGTTTTCTACAAATCAGCTTTCCAAGGTCCAGGTACAAAGGCAAGAAAAAACTCAATTAACTTTGGAAGAAACCTTGGGAGGAACCAAAGCTCCTCCTCTTGTTCTACCATCACCAGATGGTAGAAAAAAAGGAGAAACAGTCTCAGTTTATTAAAGTATGTTAATTACATTTAATAAGTTTAATGGCTAGAGATATAGGCACCACATAAACATGTCCAATATGGATGGGATGGAGGAAGAAAGAAAGACCCACTGGTGGAAAGATCAGTTAGAGGTGCAGAAGTGAGTGGAGCAGATCTTATTGTAGTGGATGATCTAGTTAACTGTATGGGCTGGCTGGAAGCCTCGATGATGGAATAAAGCACAGCAGTCCCTAGAGTACAGGTGGGCCATGATGAGGGTCAGTCAGGCAGAACACATGGGCAGCGATTCTCCTCAGCAATGAGATTCAAGATTCAAGAGATTTTTTTGTAATGTGTACAATATACAGGTACATGCATAATGAAATTCTTACTTGAATGCCTATGTGAGTAATAGAAGACGAATTTTGGAAGGCAATGTAAATGCCAATATGCATTCATGCAGATTTGAGAAGTACTTATTGTATATAAATTATGCTTGTATATGCCTGTGTAATTATAATAATCATAAATGAGTATAAATAGGGATGCACAATGAGGCCCAGACCTTTAGGCAAACTGAGAACAGTCCAACTTAGGAGTTCTCACCTGCACGGCTGACTGTGTCAGACACTGCCCAATTACCACTCTCATATGATAGTAATTTTCAGAATATAGCAGTTGCTCTGAGCCCAATCTCAACACATTTGTTGGATAAGTGATGTTTCACAGTACAGCAGACATATCTGCTGGTAGCATCGTTTGACACTGCTGACTTTATTGAGCCATAAGCAAGCCTACGGGACATGATAAAACTGTAAGGGGGACAAACGCTAGCTGATAGCCAATATAAACATAGAGATAATGGTGCCCTCTTAGCATCACCATAGTCCTGCATGCACAATGAGATCTACTGCTGTCCAAAGTGTAACAGTGAGGAGGCCAGATACATGCTTTGAGTAGAATTACCAATTACCACTGGCCTTGGTCAAAATCTTTACTGTATAGTTATACATACTAACTCTATCTAATAGAGCTGACAACAGGCTTCTTGTGAAGCAAATGTATTTTTTACTGCATTATACTCTGACACTCACTCATTGGCTGCATCCAACTTTCAGAACAATACAGTGACTTCATGCAGCCAGTCTTACAAACCCTTACACCTACGACACCTCTACCCCTACTGACTTCAGGCTGTACATTATCTCAGGGAGGTGGAGCTAGATTTTACAAGCTTAAATCATCCCAAAAGAAGGATATTTTCCAATATAATACACTACAGCACATTTGATTCCAGTTATGTGAATCTACAGTTTGGGCTAGATGTAAATCAGCTCATTACTGTTGTAGTTGGTGTTGCTGTTTGCAGGCCTACAAAAGTACAAAAATGTCCTCTTGAAATCCTTTTTTTCGCAAATAACTTATGTGGATGCTTAAAATGCAAACCTTATTTTAATGTCTGAACCTTATTTTTATAATGAATAAAATCAGGGAAAGCTAGAGTTGGTCCCAACTGACTATGGGCAACAGACAGGCAACCATTCACACACATACACACTCACACATTAAGTCAACCTACAGTAAACCAGAAGCCTTTGGACAGTGGAAGGAAACCAGGACACCTGAAGCGAACTTACCTACTCCACACCAAGGTTATTATATTGAATATCAAATATAATAAAAGCATTTTCGTTAACTGAAACTGTTACTGTCCTTCGTTTTCGTCTTTGTAATAAGCCTTTTATGTTGAATTAAAATCTATTTACTTCACGCTGCCAGTTTTAAGCGTAGTCTGTGACGTCACGTGTCCGAGACGCCGCTGTTGCCAAAATTCCTTCCCACTTTCGCGGGCATGTGCGGCTCCGACCTTTCGCACGCTACTTCCGTGTTTTTAACAAAATGAATTCCCTAAAACTTATGAAACGACTTAAAACCAGCCTCTGATTTCTGAAGATAGTTATATCAGTGTATCGCGCGTATTTCCTCATTTCTAACGCGATATTTGAGTGATATTGAGGGATATAAAGAGGCTCTGTATAAACATATCGCTGCATTCGGTGCTAAAGCAAGACTCACATGTACATCAGCAGTAATAATAAAAGAGGAAAACAACATTTGTTGCAGATATATCCATGTGTTTGAACCTGAAGATACGTTTATACACTATAGAGACGTTGTATGTAGCTCTATGAGACTGTTGTATTTCAGTTTGAGGATGGGTGTTCATGTGTCCTCTGAATACATGTTT
>JBBIGC010000020.1:3274837-3287315 GCA_037576955.1 Lepidarchus adonis
GTTTGGACACACTAAAATATAAATCATGTTTTTAGTTATTTCACCTTTTTTTGTTAATGCCTTCAGTGAGAATAGAATAATATGGGATTCTTCATTTGGATATTTGGCCTTGAAATTCCATGCAGAAATCCCATGAAAACACACTTTATTTGTATTAACTTGACTTGATTGAGTTTGGCTTATTTAATGTTTGGGATTATTATGTTCTTTCAACAGTAATATGTTATGTATATATTTTAAAAGGATCCGTTTTATTAATATGAGTCTGAATAGCATTCTTAACCTGTGCAAAAGAACATTATACATATTTATACATTACAGACTTGCATCTATCTGTGTCTAACTGTTTTATATATATATATGCAAACATTTACTGCATAATAGCAAATACCACCAATAGCAGTCATGCAGATTTTTGACCTTGTCATACATCAGAAACCTCATAAACAAGCCAAACTTTTATCGACCTGCCGGCCACATGTCAGTGCTCAGCCCTAAGACATGCTGTGAGGGGAATACTAAGGGGTACATTTGTCAAACATGGCACAAAATGTCACTAGCAGTGTCACTGTCACCAGATATAACCAATTAGAAGAACATTTATCAGTAACTATTATGCATATGAATACTGACGCAGCCAGATACAGACCAACCTGCAAAACTGATCATCAGAGCAGACAAGTGAATCCCAAAGCACCCACAGAATTTTGGAACGAGTACCTAATTAATCTAGTAAAGGATTTGGGATGTTGCCCAGTAAAATTCATAGTGATTTATGGGGGAAAATGTACTAATTCTGCTTCTAATGAGAAAAAGACATTGATAAATGCACCAAAAACACATGACACTTCATATAGATAAAGCTACATGTTTTGTGACCACTGTCACCACTGAATACAATCAATTATATGTAATTGTTTAATTGACTGGTTAATGCAGCAAGTCATCAATTATCACTTGTTTCTTTTTGAGTTACTGTAGCAGTGAAGAAAATAATAGCACCTAAGGGAATCTACAAAGGAAAATTAAACTTAAGAATGATCCGTTAATTAAGTGTATCATACACACTATACAAACACCTTCTTAATAGATCTACACACTTCCAGTGAAACTTCCTGGAGGTCAATAAACCCTGGTGTCACGTTTCATCTATTATGAATAATGTAACTAGTTTAGTTGAAATACTAATAAAATTCACAAGGCACTAAATCCTACAATTCTTGCAGTTATATATATATACATTTACAGTCCATGCTATAAAGCTATTTGCTCTGGCTACTATTTTGATTAAAGTTTAGGGAACACAAAATATTCTTCCAGCATCACCAAATTTCACTGCATGTGATTATTAATGAAATCTATGCTCATAAAAAGTAACCGAATTAAGATTTACCAAGTGAACATCATTGGTTGCTAATTACAGTTCACATTTTCCCTGTGTTTACACTATAATTAATATCAAATGCTCATTCAACACTTTCCATATGGGCACTAAGGAAAAGTAGCATTGTTATAATCAGAAAATCAAAGGCTTTATGTGCTACAAATAGACACACATAACTGGCCCATTTTATTATTTATTAAAATAATAGATGTAACAAGGCCACACTTCTATTTGAATAATGTGGTGGATCTTTTAATGTATGACCTTTTGAACCATTTCCAAACAATGATAAGTATGTATGTGGGAATTTTACTGCAATTATACAGTTGTTCAACCACATCTGAAAGTCAAGTCAAGTCAAGTCAATTTTATTTATACTGTGCTTTTTACAAATGACGTTGTCACAAAGCAGCTTTACAGAGTTTATAGAATCCGGGTCCGAGCCCCCAATGAGCCAAAGTCTTGACTATCATTGCGGGGAGGCACTACTGCCCATCCATTTAGCTTGATCAACCATCATAGTGGCCCACCTGTACACGAGGAACCGCTGCGCTTCCATTCAGCTTGAGCTACTAACACTGGAGTTTCTGGTTGACTTATGCCTTTGACCAGATCAGCCTTCATTAGGATCTCCCATACATCTGTGCCTCCATGTGCCCAACCACCCGAGCCAAAACAGGGGTTGTTCCTGCTCCAGGCTTTAACTGATGGTTAAACTCTGAGACTCAAGCCATTCCCTCTGGCCCGGTGTCGGCCCATGTATTTGGAACTCTGGCAAAATGGCCAAATCCCTATTGTTAACATGTTTGATTTGAAAAGTAAATATACAAATCATTCCCTTTGTTCACTTGCATGTGAGCTTGAATTTGAAGCAGCACACTGCTACCCAACCCACCAACAAAATGTTTACACCTCCAGCCTCCATGTCTATCATCTCAAGCTCCATGTGATACAGAAGGCTGGTAAAACACTCAAGCATTAATAGGTTAATAACTAATAAATGACTCTTTGCCTTAATTTCTACAGCACACAAGGACGCTAATGGGAAACCTGGCTACATCTGCTGTGCAGCACCTGACTCTGTGCCGTGACATTGCACAGATGCTGACAGCAGACAGAGGGACCCTGCAGTTTCCCATCCAGATGCTAATGTGGCTAATTGCATTCTCGGGGAAGCCCAAGAATGGACGCCACATGCACAGGGCTGTGAGTGGACTGCTGATCCTGCTGGTGTTTACCACCTCTGACCTGCAGCGGCTGTGTGTTTGGGTGAGGTGGGGGTCGGAGGATGGGAGGGTGTTGGAGAGAGGGCAGAGAAAACGGGGGATCTTGTGTCTCTGAGCCATGAGGGCAGGCAGAGGACACTTCCCAAAGCCACTTACAGCTAATTCACTGCTTTATCATTCCTCCTCGCCACTGAGGCTGCGGCTGTATAGGTGGCTTTGCTTCTGCATGAATAAAGCAATGAAAAAAAGAAGGAGAATGGCAGCAATAATCCATGCATATGAGAGGGAGCAAGAACAGGCCATTAGCATAGGTAGAGTTAGACAGAAAGAGAGAGAGGCTCAAAGAAGGATGAAAAAAACATAGAATGACTTTTTAAGAAACCAAATAACTTTTCACTTGCAGTTCATTTAGGCAATAGGAAAAATGTGAAGTGTTTAATCCACACATGTTTGTTAGGTAAACAGGAGATGTTTTATTATGATTTGAATATAATAAATATTTAGCTTGTTCAATAAAAAAAAAAAAAACATAATGCCAATAATCAGCAGGAGTTTTCCATATGAACTGCACTAGGGAATCACCCAAGTTCAATATAGGAAGAGGTGCAAAATGACCACAGACCTGTTACTTCTTCTTTAAGAAGCTCTTCTGTCCTCCAATTGTTACCTGTATTAATGGCACCTGTTTGAATTCATTATCTGACTAAAATACACCTGTCCACACCTTCAAACAGTCAGACTCCAACCTCCACCATGGCCAAAACCAGAGGGTTGTCTAACAAAGCCAGGCTCAAGTTTGTACACCTGCACAAGACTAAGATGATCTGATCTACAATAGGCAGCAGCTTGGTGAGAAGAGATCAATTGTTGGAAATCAATTATTTGAAAATGGAATAAATACAAGATCACTGACAATCTCCCTCAACATTGGCCCAGAACTACTCGGGGGAACTGGTCAATTATCTGACGACAGCTGGGACCACAGTAACAATGGTTACTATTAGTAACACACTACGTTGTCAGGGATTAAAATCCTGCTTAAGCCAGCACATGTCTAGGCCCATCTAAAGTTTGCCAGAGACCATCTGGATGATCCAGAGGAGGATTGGGAGAATGCCATGGGGTCAGATAAGCCCCAAAAAAATTCTTTGGTATAAATGCCACTTCGCTGAAGATCGCTGATCTGCATCCCAAGAACACCACACCCACTGTGAAGCATGGGGGTAGAAACATTATGCTTCAGGGCTGCTTTTCTGCAAAGGGGACAGGAGAACTGATCTGTATTAAGGAAAGGATGATGTATCATGAGATTTTAGGCAAAAACTTCCTTCCATCAGTAAGAGCATTGAAGCTGGATCTTCTAGCATGACAATGATCCCAAACACACTGCCTGGGGAAGGAAGGAGTGGCTACATAAAACGCATTTCAAGGTTCTGGAGTGGCCTAACCAGTCTGTGTTGAAAGTCTGTGTTGCCCAGTGACAGCCCCAAAACATCACAGCTTCTGAAAAGATCTGCATGGAAAAACGGGCCAAAATAGCAGCTACAATGTGTGCAAACCTGGTGAAAACTTACAGGAAATGTTTTACCAACCAAGGTTACATTACAAAGTATTGAGGTGGACTTTTGTTATTGACCAAATACTTATTTTCTGCACTATTATACAAATAAAGTCTTTAAAAATCATACAATGTGATTTTGTGGGGTTTTTTTACATTCTGTCTCCCACAGTTGAAGTGAACCTATGATGAACATTACAGACTCTCTCATCTTTATAAGTCGGACAAATTGCAAAATCGGTGGTTTTGCCCCACTGTATGTAAGTGCAGGAACATTTTCAAATGGTTAAACCGAATGTCAGAGCTTTTTGTGTGTTGAATATTTCATAGCTAATGAGTTTGGGTGAAATTTGGACCCATTTCTTGATACAAACATACAAATAGTGAGGAGAAGGATATGAATTAAATAGCATACACTGCTTAAAAAAATTAAACAACTGGCTTACCTAAATATATTCTGCCTGGCATTAAAACCTCACAAAGTGTTGACTACCTACATGCAGCTAAACAAATGAGAAAAATGTAACAATAAAGAAGCTACAAATAAAACTAAATGTTGCTTTCAATCATACATTACATAGGATTGACCAACTCTCGTCGGGTTCAGTCAAATTTGCCAATATCCTTTCTGCAGACCTTGCAGGACTAAAGCATGTTAGTATGTTGAATTAAGATATAACTATAACTATCCTATTATTTGTTGCATGAAAAATGGGGTGAAATTGCAAATGTGCCAGCATTGGCACAATTTTGCTTTGCCCAGAATAGCAATATAGTTATATGCGTTGCATCATTACATCAGTTTCAGTTTCTGCATCTGCTCTGAGACAATACATGTGAATTTTTTTTAATTGCATTATTTATTTTTAATATGTATATTTATCATATAATACATTATTTATGCATTGTTCAATGTTTTAATGTAGTATTCCATGTTTTAATTTTATGTATTAATTATTATTATCATGATGAGGTTAAATGGGCGTAAATGTAATCCTTATAGAAATGTACGGTAGCTACCCAAAATATGTATAATGTAATTACATAGTTATATATATGGCGACACAATGGCATAAACTACGCTTCTACAGGTTAGAGAGGACTAATAAAATATTAATTTAATGATGTAATACTTAATAAAATATTAATTTAATGATGTAATTAAAGTCATTTGGAGTGGCTGGATGTGAAATCCTCAGAATTATTCACAGTGGTGGTAATAGAAACCATATGCCTGATGAGAATAATGGCTCTAAATGGTCCCTCACAAAAAGTTATTACACAATATGTTTATGACTACTCTATACTGCCTGAATCTTAAGACATGCTTGATGTTTGAGAGTTGTGGGTAGTTTTGCTAAATGTTCAGCCTTCAAAGCTTGTGTTAATGACTGAAAGGTAAACGCAGGGCATTGCAAGGCAAAATAGACACAAAGGAAAACAGTTATTTTCAGATTAACCATTATTTTACCATCATGAACATAAAAAAAAATCTATGAAAAGCCACACACTGGGTTCAATGGTCATTTTACCACTTATGTAAAATATAAGCAAAAATACTTTATTTATCTTATTTAGTAAATTTCATCTTATTTAATTATATTTCCAAATAATAGTAAATAAATAGATAAATTGCAGATAGATAGAATGAACATGTTCTGAACTGTAAGCAGTGCCATTCTCATCAAAATTCCAGACAGGCACATTTGTCAGGGATTATCTTTGTGTGTCCAGTGCTTAATTAGCAATGTGCCACCATGCTGCCCACCCCACTACACTCCCCTGCCACCCCTGGGCACAGCTGGCAGCATTGGGCACCTCTGGGGCACCTGCTGGTGGGCAGCAAGGACACACAGCCATGCAAGGGAACTGCCAAGCATAAACCATCATCCACCCCCGTGCCGAAAAAGCTTATAAAACCTCCCCAGTGCCACTGAGGCTCCACAACTGCCAAAAAAGCCGATCTGCAGTGCAGTGTGGCTTTCACAAATCTGCTCCAGCTGCGCACTGGCAGATACGGCTTTCTGTGCTTCTCAAATGAGCTGCTCTCTTTGTGAGCTTTGGTATGCAAGTGGTCATGAAGGTACCGGATTACATATCCTAGCAAGAAAGAGATTTATGCATGATGGCTATTTCCATTTTTCATTTATGTTCGATTTATTAAAGTTGTCAAAAAATCCACATTTAAACATTTGTTAAATCCAAAGGAAAAGTGCACATTCAAATGTTTAAAGGAATTCTCCAATGGAAAAAGTTTTGCATCTTACCTCAGATGCAATCACATGTTTAGAGTCCAAACAGTGCTTCCACTGTTGCCAGCTTAATGACTTTGTCGCTAGATTTAATGTATTTTCAGATCCCAGTAGCCAGCCCCTCCCAAAAGTCGCCTTTTGGACAAGCATTAGCTACTTTCCATAGACGAGTGTCGCCGAAACTGCCCCAGACATAAGTGGCACATCTCTCTCAGCATCTACTCTGTGCTCTAACTGGCAGAGAGGCAGATGAACGACTTGGCTACATCCCTGTTCGCTACCACAATAGTATATAAAAATAGCGCATCACCATTAGCAGTGCATTCAGTAATGCAGTATGTAAAGTATGAGAGTGGGATGCATCTGATATCTATTCCCCTACGGAGTTTAATATCTTGTCGTTGTTGTCAAAGAACAAATCCAGTGAGCATTTAGAAATTTTCCATAGGAAACCGTTGCTTCTTTAGTTTGGAACTGGAGCTGTGAGGTTAACATTCCTAACAATCTTCCAGAAAACTTCTCTCAGCCTATTCAGACGGCATTAATAACTCCTCCTGTACACCTAAAGGTGGTACAGACTTGTGGATGTGGTTTAGAACATTTGGTTTGATGGTTAAAACAATAAAATATATAAAATATAAAAAAAAATATTTAAAATAAAATAAAATAAAATAAAATAAAATAAAATAAAATAAAATAAAATAAAATAAAATAAAATCAATAATTTGGTTTGTGAAAACAAATCCTGTTGTCTAATACGGTCCACAGCATTCTGTGTTATAAGTTAATTTAATTTACATAGCACATTCAAAGCTGTTGCCATTGACCAATGTATTTTGCAGATGAGAGGTAATAGAATTAAATAAATAGAAATAATAATGTAAATTAAATAAAATTAATCAGCATAAATGTACATATTTTTTAAAGGAGCAGTATTTTTAACCTCATTTAAAAGAATTGTAAGTTGTCTTTTTTTTTACAGATTCAGTTCTAAAGTAAAAAAGCAAAGTGTGGAAACCAAACACCAAACTGGCTCTGCTGCAAACTGAAATGATGTCTATGTTATATGCACAGAATAACATTCACATGTGAGGTTACTGAATGATCTCCTCTAAGCCAACAAGCCATAAGTATGTGACCTTTAGTGCAGTAAGTTAATAATGATGTATGTTTTGTGTTAATAAGCTGCTACATAGCTCATGCAACCACATGTACAGGACTTTTCCTGTCAAGTTCTGCTTCCAGAGTGAACTTAGGCATCACTGATTTACTTTAGAAAAGTGAGAACAATCTCAAAGTCATGGCCGCCAGGTTGAGCATCACTGGTTTAGAAGGCACAGGGATGCTTGACACTTGATGCTAAAGTTATGTACCCTATACAAAGTAATGTACATTAATCATGAATATATTTGAATATGCATTCATTATCTGAGGCATATATCCTAACCAGGGTCACAGGGGGTGTTGAAGATGGAGAATAACCATGTATAAATTGCCAATTAAATGCAGGGTGAACACACACAGAAACACACAGGGATGTCTCCAGTCACTCTGACTTGCATGTCAAAGGATTGGACTTTGGATATTGGAGTTTTCCCTAGAACAAGCAAATTCCACACAGAAAGGACCTGACAGAGGACCTTCTTGTTGTGAGGCTACATCACTTACCAATGCACCACCATTATAGTATATAGAACAAGCAGAAAGTTGATGCTATCTAACAGTTGTTTTTCAAACCATATGAATTTAGAAGCTGCACAAACATGGGGAGAACTTTACACTTCACACTGTGGACAACCCAGGTATCAAACCCAAGACCTTCTTACCACTGCACCACCCATCGCATTACAGTAACTTACAATAAAGTGATGAACGCTATGTCTTTTTTTGGAGGGGGGTTTCTATTTTGGTGATACAAGCCTTAGGGGGCAATATCCAGGAAGTAGGTTAGTATTGATGTTAGCTGATCAATCATACAGTTTACATTTAAAAGCCTGTGCTTCAAACTAACTGATATAATTATGAGGAGTAATTGTTGCATTTGTCTGTGCATTTTGTTTGAGATGTATTCCCTCAGCTGTTTTATGCACGGATAAGTGACTCAGTGACCGTATGATGCACTGAATGGTCCAAATTGTCCAGCACAAAAGACAAGTCACAGCTAGTTTATTAGGGCACATCCAGCTTTAAGGCGGATGTGAGCACTTTCGCTAACGCGGAGTAATCAAAGTTTTAAAGACAAGATGAAAGTTATGAAGTAGAATTAGATTTAGATATGGGATAATCAGAAATTTTACACACACACACGCACACACACACACACACACACACACACACACATGCACGCGCGCACACACACACACACACACACACACACAGGCCTGGAGTGGAGCGCCTGTGTAAACTGCAGACTTTATTGGACTTTGTCGTCGTCAGAGAGTTTCACTCTGTTCTGCTCTGTTCACTATAATAAAGCACAGCCCTCACTTTCCGGGACGTCCCGCTACAGCATGGGTTCCCCCTGTTCCCTGACACTACAGTCATCACAGTCATCGCAGACAGACAGTCACTGACCTCCCACCTGTCACTCAGGGGGACTTTGCCCTTTAATTACCCCAGTTTAACTCAGTCTTCTCCTTTAAAGGGCCCATCCCACACGTCTCTCTGCCATTATCCCTGTTCACTACACGTGTGCAGCTTCACGAACCAAACAACCACAAGATGTTTCTACACATCCATATTTAAGCTGGAATATGCAAATGCACTGCTGCTTCAGCCGATCGCGGCATCATCCATGTGATCGTCCATTTCTGGGAAAAACTCGTAAAAAATTGTATTTGTGTAAGTTCCTCATCATCTCTGAGCAAATTCACCATAAAGACGTTTAACTGAAGCTGAGCAGATGCAGCAGCACGTGTGTATTAAACTAACTACTAAAAATAACTCCTGCTCTCAGACCTGCTCCACTCCACTCCACCCCACTCCACCTCCTCTCCACCTCCAAAAACACTCACGCACTTTACGCAGCGTGAGGTCAGGTGCCAGGGTTACTCCAGGGTTACTCCAGGGTTACTCCAGGGTTACTCCAGGGATACTCCAGGGTTACTCCAGGGATACTCCAGGGATACTCCAGGGATACTCCAGGGTTACTCCAGGGTTACTCCAGGGATACTCCAGGGATACTCCAGGGTTACTCCAGGGTTGTTAGAGTGAACAGACAGGAGGCGCTGGGATAACGTTCATGCTTGAACATGTCGGAGAGGAGCGTCGTTCCAGGAGGTGTGTGTGCAGAGAGAAAACCTGACTTGGGACTGTGAGCGGGAGAGACTCCACACGTACAGACACGTTCTATCAGCTCTGAAAGTCACTTAACACTGAAAATGTTACTCATTCTGCCCATGTAGCAGTGTAGTACCTTACTCAAGGGTTACTCTGATACCTGCGACTAAAGCCCCGCCCCTTCCTAACCACTAGGCCTCCTCTGCTTTTCTCTTCGTTGGTCGTTCTTCACCAGAGCTCCATCACCAGCACGAAACTTACCCTGAATAAAACCCCATCTTCAGTCCTGACCAGCGTTCCCCAAGCTTCTCTGGATTTCTCGCCAAATACCGAAGTGAAATGTTAAACAGAAGACAATCCTGCTGTTTCCACACCTTCCCATGGTCATTCTTCTCCTAAAAGCTCCATCTACTGTGACCAGAACTTCCTGTTCAGCTCAACACTCAACGTTTGGTCCTCACAGACGCTCCGACTGGACTGGGAGCAGGTCAGAGGAGGAAAGGCTGGGTTCCAGATGCCATGAACCACTAGATGATCTGGGAAGATCATCATTAAGACCGTTCTGGTATCAGGAGATCTTCAAACTGGCTTCAGATCAGTCCAGTTATTCTGCAGTGTGGACCAACTGGGGCGGGGGAGTTAAGTGAAGCTTGGTGGTCGGGATGGGAGATGTTTTTGATGATGCCTGTACATTTTTCTGATGAATACGTGGGAGGAAGTTGGTGAAGAATCGAGCATTAGTTCAGACATGACCGCACTGATGTGTGAGCTACAGAGAAGTTCAACACTTTCCTCTTAGTCATAGAACACAGTGCAAGTTCTACAACGTCACTGTCTGAGACTAGAAAGAGAAAAACACTTTTATTTTAATCATTAAGTGCTTTAGAAGTAAGTCTAAGTGCTACAGCATGAAATCTCTAATAATATCTAGAGCTAAAAGAGTCCAGGACGTTCTTCGCCGTCTTTAAGTGCTTCAGATTAGTGCAGTTCATTAGCTGTAGTTACAACATGAGCTGTAATTATGAAGAGGTTGTATAAGATTGTATAAAATATTGATGCTGGATCTGGGCATGTAGAGCTGTACATTTTATATAAGGGCGTGAGGGGTGGGGCTTAAGCTCTGATTGATTCAATTTAGACTAAATGAGACAAGCTGAAGCATTCCTCCTAACGCACATGTTTATTTCTTTATTTTTCTGTTTATTCTGGACATTTGGAAAATAAAAGCTGCTTTTCAGGATGAGCTCTGACCACTCGAGTGGATGTTCTCATGCGTGAGAAGAAGAGGCTGATGCGTCGTGGGGGTGAGGAGGTTAGTTCTCCAACAATAATCACTACTTTGTGAAATCCCGACAGCTGAATAACTTAATGAGCCAAATAACTGGAGAGATTACAAGTGAACAAGACCCAACAGGACCTGCACTGCTGATTCAGGCGATACTTCATCCATGCGATAGTCCATTTCTGGGAAAAGCTCGTAAAAGTTGTATTTGTGTAAGTTACTGTATTGTGAGTCACCTCCTCTTCAATGCAAAAAAAAACCTGTTGCTTGTTCTATTGTTATCAGGAAAATTTCTTCCATGGAAACACATTAAATAAGATGTTTATTGGACATAAATTACAATTTCCCAAATAAAATGATCCACTATGTTGTATACAGGAAGTTGTGGCACAGAGTGGGCTCTCTGAAGCTTCGCCACCGCGTGTGTACAGTGGGTATGAAGGTATGTGCTGAAGGAGGGTGCGCTGTTTGTGCCTGTGAGAACCTGTTCCCAATCAGGAAGGTGAGGCAAGAATTATTTAAGAAAAGTTGTCTGAAGAGCAGCCAGCGCACACTCATAAAGCTGTGATCCTGGTCGTCTTGCTCCGATCGGGAACAGATTTCCAAAACCGGACAAAACTATTAACCAGTGTTGGAATAGAAGCAAACTGCCACTCGTGTTATATATCAGTCACCATAATACCAAACAATCTGCACTCAGTAGCCAGAATGTCAGCCAATCAGCTTTCAGGAACCCAAATGCCAGCCAATCAGCGTTCAAGAGCCAGAATGTCCACCTATTAGCACTCAGTAGCTACAACGCTAACCAACTAGCACTGAGTATCCAGTATGCCAACCAATCAGCATTCAGTATCCAGTATGCCAAACAATCAGCACTCAGGAACCAATCAGCACTCAGTATCCAGTATGCCAAACAATCAGCACTCAGGAACCAATCAGCACTCAGTATCCAGTATGCCAACCAATCAGCACTCAGTATCCAGTATGCGTTTAGAAGCCAGAATGAAAACAAATCTGTACTCAAAAGCTAAATGCCAACCAATCAACATTTAGAAGACAGAATGCCACCCTGCCACCACACACTGGTTCCTTTCAAGGTTTCTTCTACAGTTTAGGGAGTTTTTCTTGCCTTTTCTTCATTGGAGGCTCAGACCCAGATTCTGTAAATTCTGTTAAACTGTTTTGTGACAACATACGTAAAAATCGCTGTATAAATAAAATTGACTTGACTTCACTTGACTATACAGAATGTCAACCAATCAGCACTCACTAGCCTAAATCCCAGCCAATCAGTACTCTGTAACCTGAATCCCAACCTATCAGTACTCTGTAACCTGAATCCCAACCTATCAGCACTCAGTAGCCTGAATCCCAACCTATCAGCACTCAGTAGCCTGAATCCCAGCCAATCAGGTCTCCATAACCAGAATGCCAACCAATCATCACTCAGTAGCCAGAATGCCAACCAATCATCACTCAGTAGCCAGAATGCCAACC
>JBBIGC010000020.1:3305463-3317416 GCA_037576955.1 Lepidarchus adonis
GTGTGTGTGTGTGTGTGTGTGTGTGTGTGTGTGTGTGTGTGTGTGTGTGTGTGTGTGTGTGTGTGTGTGTGTGGATGTGTGTGGATGCACACTGCCTGTCTGCTACACTGTTATACCAGGGAAGTGTGTGAAGACAGGGGTTATGGTCCAATTACTGTGGAAGGCCAAGGCACACATCAATACACCTCAGCTTTTGGTCTGAAATCCTCATTGGTGTTGTTTATCATTTTAATGTGGATCAGTGTACCGAAATAATTAGATTTCATTTCAACTATTTCCAATCCATGTTTCTTTGCTTTTAAGAATGATATACACCAATCAGCCTTAAAATAAAAACTAACTCCCTTATATTATGTAGGTCCCCCTTATGCCACAGCTGTGTGTGCCAGCATCCACCTTTTTGTGCTACAATACATCTTCTCACCTTCACGCCCCATATACATCAATGTGCACCCATGACAATGACATCTGTTGTTCACTTTTGGTAGGTATTAGCTACTCTATACCTGGAATACTCAACAAGAGGATAATCAGAGCCATGTCAGGGCCCCAGATCCTTACACATTTTTCTGGCTTCCAACACATCAACTTCAAGAACCAAGAGTTCACTTGCTGCCTAATGTATCCCAGATGCCATTGTAATGGGGTAATTCATGTATTTCACTTTATCTGTCAGTAGGCTGAAGGTTGTGGCTAATTATGTATGGAAATGACCCCTGTTCTGATGGAAATGTGTGAATAGTGTTGGGGAGTTTAGTTTTTATTAAATCAGACATTTGGTTCAGCTGATTTGTTTTCATGTTGAGGGTGGGGCTACTGACTGGCAGTCATTGTGGGCAACCTGTACACAAGGAACTACTGTGCTTCTATTCAGCCCCGCAACTCACCCTTTTATCCAAAATAGGGGCAGACTCTTCAAACGACAGGCTTTAATTGGTGCCAGTTTTGTAAAATTTGAGATTATATTTTGTTGGTTGTCATTGCTATGTGATGTTAAGCGTTTTAGTTCCTAACATGTTTGTTTCTTCCAGCTTGAGGAGTGTTTGCTTGCCTCTGTCACCATTGGTTTGCTCATAATTGGCTTCAACTTGGAAAAGTGGCTTTGTGACAAAGTATATTGCCGTAAGGTGCATAGAAATAAAATTTCATTTTAAATCTTGTTAAGCTAATATATATATATATATATATATATATATATATATATAATGTGTGTGTGTGTGTGTGTGTGTATGTGTATGTGTGTGTGTGTGTGTGTGTGTTGAAAATGTGAAATTTGTCCTAAGCTTTAGTTTAGTCAAAGTTTTTTATGACTAGACTGTGTTATATGAGCTGTAATAATAAAATAATATGTTTGCATGTGTGAGTTAATGGTAATGTATATGATTGTGTAAAATTTCATCATGAACTGGATCATTGGATTTTAAAGTATGGAAAATAATTGGATCATTAATTAAAATAATTGATCTAGAATGAAATTATGATTTACATCGATAACTTCTCACCTTTATCTGGAGATCCAAATTGTACAATGGTTAATGGAAACAACGCTTGAGCGACATTGGAGTAACATGCTCTAACATCCACCCTTGGCCTACACCATGCTGAATGTCTGAGAATACATCCAACCCAATCTCTAACAATGTCCAGCACCAATTCCCTGGCTTTACTGAAATGATTAGCATATTTAATGTTTTATTTGTTTATATATCTGTTATCTGTTTTTACATTTTCATGGCGTCAGCCCTTTCTTGGCAGAAATTGCCTCATGTAATCACTCATGTGGCTTGAGGTGAACCTGTTTGAGAACCGATAAGCTTCGGCTGAAACTGGAAAAATTTTTAAAAATACAAAACACAAAAAAAAACATGTAACCTCTAGAAAAATACATGACTTCAAAGATGTCTTTTATAATATTGTGTTTTACTTTCATGAGATTAAGTAATCCAAGATTATATGTGCAATTAGGATGGCTTAGTTGGTGAAATAGATGTAGGTATTGCAAAGATGCAAGATAGTTTTGATTCATTTCGATTTTGAATTGATTTGAAGACATCTAATGAAAGAAGCAGGATCAAAACACACATTTATTCCAAAATTGTTTGAAATATACAGACCTAACCTAGCTTGGGCTGAAATGGGAAAGCTTAATGAGATTGTCTGTGGAAATATGTATATAGTTGTGACATCACATCCATAATGTATTCCAAAGCAGCTGTTTTTGCAGCCATGTTGTTGTATATGATGTCAGGTCAGGGTGTATTTTTAGAACTCACTTCTTACAGTATTAGAGCCAATTTGCCCTCCCAACCCACCAAAATATTCATTACTCAATGACCCGCAATGTTAATTATGAACTAGCCTGTTTCGCACCAGTTTTAATTAGCATATAACCATACAGACAATATAGACTAAACACCGTTTGCAAACATCAGGCTCGTTTCATAAAGGAAGTGTCAGGTTTATGATAAGTGACAGACTCTGGCGTTTCTACTTCTTGCAGTCACAGTCTACACCATATTATGATTCGACATTTGTTTACCCAGCATATTTCATAAATGACAAGCAGGAGAATGCAGCCATTACCTCATTATAGAGAGGAGCACGTGGCAACAAACCTTTCCGCTTCGGGAACTTTTGCTATTGGAGTAGAATTCATGAAATGACAATTCAGAGAAGCCATTACAACATAAAACTGTCTTTTATTGAAAGCAGCCATTGGAGTAAATCTATGACATTCAGAATAAGAGCATTGTAAAAGAAGTGCATCACTTTATGGAGGCAAACAAAACAGTACGATGAAAGGATGGAGCTATTCAAATGAAACTGTTATCAACCAGGCAATTTAGTGCAAATAGTCAGGAAATAAACTGTGAGTGATGGGGGAGGCAGGAGCCGAACTTCTATTACGATTGGGGCGGCTGTGTGTAATGCAATTCCTGCTCCACATTAAATGTAACGGCGCTGATGCGACGCCATCAAACTCTCAAAACTTTCTCTCCCACTCCCTTGCTCGCTCTTCTTCTCTAGACTCTTGAAGCTCAAAGTCACATTTAGTGCAGAGGCTCATCAAATATAAAGTCCTCTCATAAGCAGAAGGCTCAACAACATCTAGACTGAGGTCCTTGATTGATTCAGCCTGACTACTCGTTGGCTGTATTCATGAAATATTACAAAGAAATCCTGTACAGCAAAGAAAAAGAGAAGGGCGCTTAATGGAATTAGTGTCAAATCATCTTCGGCTAATTGTCTTCCTTTTAATAGAGCCTGGTCTGGTCCCAGCTTTTTTCCCCCAGCAAAGCAGAAAGGATGAAAAAGTGTTTTTATCTGAGATGGCCTGTCAAGGATGATTGCATTTCAGTGAGATTCAGGCTGGCGGAATACCCTCTCGCTCGCCCGCTTCTCAGAGAGACACAGGAGCGTCTGGCTGATAATGATTTCAACTGGCGCCGTTACTTAGCAGACAGAGGCCAGCATCGTCCCTCCTGCCTTGTATCAAAAATGAGAGAAAAGCACTCACAGCGCAAAGCTATAGCTCTTTCTGTCTCCCCTGAAACCACAGGGAAATTATCATGGAGGCTGGTGCTAACTGAGCAAATAAAGTCTTGCTGAGGAAAGCAAGGTTTTGCTTATTATAATTCCCTTTTTTTCTGCTGAGGATCTTCATTATCTCTGTGACCGAAGACAAATAACCACAGGACATGCGTCGAGCTATGCAACAGCCTGTAGACTGCTCTTCACAACAAGCACATGGCTCGTCTCCATGAGCGAGCCGTCCCCGCGTTCAATTTCAGCAGACAGTGAATCATGCTCTTCTGTGAATTGCAGTCTTTGTTATTTCACTTTGCTCAGGAATGATGCTCCCCCTGCGCTACTTTTAGCATAAACACCACTTTCACGCTGCTGTTTTGCCTGGTGGAGATGTCATCTTGTTTTTGTTTTAAGCTCTTCAGCCGTTTATTTGATGCTTCTTTTCTCTGAGGAAAAAAAATTATATTCACCTATCCCATTCAGTGGCCCACAAATTTCACATTTTCCAAAGCCCAACAATGGCAAATGTAGCCTTTAAGCTATTTTTTCACAGGAGAAACAAACCCATTGTCCTCAGGAGACACCTTGGAGGACAATGTAGTAAAGGCTACAGGTTTGAATAACACCACACAGTGTTACAGGTCATTTTATTTTTACATCTTCCATAAGCTTTAAGATCAATGAAGATATTCTAGTGATATTCTCTGTCCCCTTAATGTCCCCATATTCTGCATATATGTTAATATACATTATATTCACGTTCAATTATGGTTTATTATTAAAAGTATATTTCACTCTTATATTGCTATCTTCCAATTTCACTTTATTCCTATTCCCAATTTAACCCATCCACATGTACTTTGGTGGTACCTGGGTTGGGACTTGAACCTAAATTCTTGCATATATTTGCTGTAAGAACAACCTTGCATCAGTTTGTACATAATTAAAAAGCACAATTTGACCATCACATCATGAGAATACCACACAATCAACCTGTGAGCATTTTTTCTACTGATTCACTTTTGGTAATTGTGTAATTTTATGTATTGAAATTATACTTTAGTTTTACATTGTCATGTTTCAATCTCTCTTCACCCAGGTTGTTTTTGTTCCTGTTCCTTTAAGACAGATCATCTCTAATCTGATTTTGAATTCCTGTTATGAGCTTTATTTCAAAAGGCTTTCACATTCCCTATAACTTCAGTATGAATGGATGGAGCGAAATGACTGTACACTGTAAAAAAGTGTCTAGGTGTTAACATATTAGGTTACATGATGTTCATTTCAAAATGGGCTGTTTATTCATTGAAAACCAACAATATTACATATTTTCTATATAAAATAAAAAAGGAAAGTTTGTTTTCCAGTGAAATGGGCCTTTCCAAAAAATAATCTTTCTTTGTTGCTTTTGTCCTCCATGTATAAAATATAGGACCGCGCCTATAACGAAAATCATTTTTGGCACTGGAGCCCAGATCAGAGGCCGAAGCTGAGAGAAAATGGCAGATTGTGGATCAAAATGGCTGCCTCGGAGTGAAACTCCCAAACCAGAGCTGTCTTCTTCCTCTGTGAAGCTGTGATAGCTGAGCTGACATCACATAACGGAGCAGAACGCACTATCAAATAATTCATCTTGAATCTCAAGAGCAATCAGTGAGAGAGGAAGATTCCTTGATACATCACAGATTGTATCATATGGTGATATGAGAGTCCTCACTATATTACAGATATTCCACAATGATAAAATCATCTGACATAATGCTCATAACCCTCTCAGACTAATAAGAGGAGAAACTGTCCGTCCTCCACAATCCGCTTCCTGCAATCAGCCCAGGAAAACTCCGCCCACCTGGAGAGGAGACCTTTGCTTTAGGCCTCTCTCACCCCCTGAGAATCCCTCTACACCGCCTTTCATCTCTGCTGGATTGTTTTGAATTACGCCTCTCAAAATCAGGCAGCCACACACACATACACATACTCACGCTCACAAAGGCTTCTCATCACACAATCAGTGCCCACTGGAGAAGGAATGCTGCTGGGACTCTGGGTGACATTGATGCTGGAAGCAGTTTAGTCTTTATTTCATTATTTTTGCTATCCTCAGTTTCCCTTCCCCTTACTCATGCCACATCTAAAACTGTCTAAAAATGTCTGAACAACCTAAACGTTAAAAACAGATTCTGTTTTGTCCTTTACTGAAATGGATGATAAGCTGATAATCCTGTAATGGCAGCAGGGGTTAAACAGGATTGAGAAGGATACAGCGTAGAGCCTGGTCTAAGTAAGGGATTAATGGCGTAGTGATGCATTCAAACCAAAACTGGCATGTTTTCCCTTGTAAGAGACAAACTATCATTTCCACAATCTGATCTTGGTAAAATCTTCGATTCTTTTCATACAGTCTAGTTGTCTCATTTTGCTCTGTTCCTATGTGAATTGAGTTACATTAGGCAGTAAGTAAACAGTCAGTTCTTCAAGTTGTTGTGTTGGAAGAAGGACTCTCAGACAAGTCAGACCATCTCCAGGACAGCAGGTCTTATGAAGGGGTCTGCAGTAGATAGTACCAACCAACTGAATCAGTGACAGGGTCATAGATGCCCAAGGCTCATTGATACATGCACTGAGTGAAGGCTAACCTGTCTAGTTCAAACCTATAGAGAAGCTCCTGTTGTACCAAATGTTAATGCTGGAACTGATAGAAAAGGGTCAGAGTCCAACACAGTCACAGCATGAGGTGGACCAACCCAATATTAGGCAGGTGAGCTTAATGTTATAAAATGGAGAGTAGGTATTTATAGTGGAAACAATTTGGTTCAGTGAGGTAAACATTTTTTATTGAATAAATATACAATGGAGGCTGTGGTCACTGTTACAGTATGTTTTACCATGAACCAAGAAAGAAGCAGAGCATTATCACTTAATGATAGTGTAGAATGTGTTTTTCTCTTACAGATAGCATTGCTGTAGCACTTATCATCTACACTGTTGTAGCACCTGCACTGTTTTCTATGACTAAGAAGAATATGTTGAACTCCTTGTAACTCTCACATTAATATTGTCATGTCTGAATTTATGCTTGATTGTTCCTGTACCTGGAAGTCGCTTTGGACAAAATCGTCAGCCAAATAAATAAATGGAAATATAATGTAAATGTGACTGGGGGGGGGGGGATCTGGGCACGAACGGGCATCAGTGTGACTTTGTGTAAAATGCATTCTAGGAAGCATGACCAACCAATTCCACACAAAACTCCAGATGCAATCTATTAATTGCTAAATGTAAAAATAGGCCAAAAAGTTAATAATAGGCCAAAAAGCATAACCTCTTAATACCTTAAGATAACCCCGGTAATCTCTGCAAGCCATTTTTTTTAGATTAACATTCATTCATGTTGCCATCATTCAATTATGTTTTGATGAAAGAGTTCAATGAAAAATTTAAATTAAAAATATATAAATTTTCAGGTTTATACAAAATTCAGAAGAAGCTAGCTTTCTGAGCTAGATATCAAACTATAAATACCTGAATACTGAGTAAACAAAATATTTGCAATTCCTTCCTAATTGTGCACTGACCAGATCTAGACGGTCTGTTGTTGCACAAAAAATCGTGTCAGCCTTCTCTTGCCTCTTTCATTAAGAAGCTATTTTTACCGCTCATTTGCTGCTGGCTGGATGTGGACCACTCCACATACACACGGGACACTGTTGAGCTTGAAAAAACCCAGCAGCTCTGCAGTTCCTGACACACTCCAACCGCCGCACCTACTATCATACCTCGCTCAAAGGCACTTAAACCTTTTTTTCTTGCCCATTCTGTCTCACGTACACTATCCATTTTCCAAACGCTTCAAGCTGTTAAAATCCTTGTTTAACCTGGTTCCTCCCCTTCATCTGCACTTCATACTCATCTGACTGAAGTGGATTTAACAAGTGAAATCTATTAGCTTATTTTCTATCCATCACACAGATTTATCTTCCGTCAAATAATATTCAGCTGTGTAGAGTGTAAACGTGTCCATAGAACATTAGCAACCAAGCATCCAGACAAAGACACAAAAATACTGAGTCAGATTAAATTTGACCGCCGTACAGGAATTCTGCATTTAAGGTCTTAAGGTTAAGCCAGGCTTAATCAGCGAGCGGAAAACCATGCCTAATTGTTTTTGAAAATTTAAGCATGCAGGAAACCGTGACAAGTCATTTTTTAAAAGTCCTCAGTATTAGTGTCTCCCTGGCCTTGTTATATCGGCGGATGGGATTTGAGCTGCTAGCCTTTCTAAATGTGTTAACTTCAAGAGGCCAGGGAGTTTTTTATTAATCCTTTAAAGTTTTGTCTTAACCCCATGAAAAATGAATGAGCACTTTGAAATGGAATTATGCCAGAGCTATCAGAATTGGAATTTCCTTCAAGCTGTGTGCTAAATTGTTGTTCATTATTAAAAACCCATCGCTTGGGGATTTTACAGGATCTGGATCTTAACTCCTTGTATTAATATGTCTAATACCACTTTACTTCAGGCCTCAGGTGAACCTCTGGTTCTGGATTCATGTAACTGAACTTTGTCTGAGCTCCTGAAATTGAAGTGAAGAAATATCCCAATTCTGGTGCTAAATGTGGATGAAGGTCACCTCCCTGCTGACCAAAGATGGCTGTCTGAATAAAGATGTTTTTTGTTTAACTATACCAACTATAATTTATTTATTCGTTCATTTATTTTGCATTTTAAGGCATTTTAACAGGCATTTAAAAGATATTTAAAAAAATACTGGGAATCTAAGTCTCATTGATGTTATAAGAAGGAGGGGTGGAGCAGTTATTCAATCACCAGACAAAGAAGCTACACTTGTGGCTGTTTTCCCTGAAACATCTTAGTAACAACAATTACCTCTACATGAGTGGGCAATCAATACCAATGTAACCTTTGCTTTGTACATCCTGGTAGTTTGGCCAGATTTGTTTTCTCACCTACACATGGAAGACGTGCTGTAGCACAGTGGGGCAATGCTCGAGAGACTAAAAGCTCAGTGTTCCTTCTGTGGGCCTATTTGTCAGAAATTTCATTTTGATTAACTTTAATTTATTCCATTTTGAGGATGAGTTCTGGTTAAAAATAAAAGCCTAAAGGAGGCAAGTCGTCCTTTGTCCTTCACAGTTCAGTTCACTTCACAGGATCTCATGATGCTATAAAAAAGAGAAAATTTGTCATTGTGAACACATTCAGTCACACACAATGTGCACCACAATGAAAGGTGACCTCTGCATTTAATATACGATGCTAAAAAAAAGGAACACAAAAATAAAACATCCTAGATCAGAATTATTGAAATATTCTTATTAAATACTTTGTTTTTTACATAGTTGAATGTGCTGACAACAAAATAACACAAAAATTATCAATGGAAATCAAATGTATCACCCCATGGAGGTCTGGATTTGGAGTCACACTCAAAATTAAAGTGGAAAAACATACCACAGGCTGATCCAACTTTGATGTAAAGTCAAAATGAGGCTCAGTAGTATGTGTGGCCTCCACATGCCTGTATGATCTCCCTACAATGCCTGGGCATGCTCCTGATGAGGTGGCAAATGGTCTCCTGAGAAATCTCCTACCAGACCTGGACTAAAGCATCCGCCAACTCCTGAACAGTCTGTGGTGCAACGTGGTGTTGGAGGATGGAGCGAGACATGATGTCCCAGATGTGCACAATTAGATTCAGGTCTGGGCAAAGGGCAGCCAGTCCATCGCTTCAATGCCTTCATCTTGCAGGAAATGCTGACACACTCCAGCCAGCATCTCAGGACCTAATCGGGCAACCTCTGGTGAGCACATGGAGGGCTGTGTGGGCCCCAAAGAAATGACACCCCACACCTTTACTGACCCACTGCCAAACCGGTGATGCTGGAGGATGTTGCACGCAGAACATTCTCCATGCCACAGCTCGCATTGATGTGCCATCCTGGATGAGCGGCACTACCTGAGCCACTTGTGTGGGTTGTAGACTCATGCTACCACTAGAGTGAAAGCACCGGGAGCATTCAAAAGTGATCAAAACATCAGCCAGAAAGCAGAGAAACTGAGAAGTGCTCTGTGGTCACCACCTGCAGAATCACTCCTTTATTGGGGATGTATATATAGATCTTGCTCAAGACCACACTACTGGTGCCTGGGTTGAGACTTGAAACTGCAACCTACTGATCCCAGGGCTAACGTCCTAACCACTAGGCAACTACTGCCAAATTGCCCTTAAAATGTTTTAACAACACCCCCGCCACCATGGTTAACAGCTGGTATGCCTTAAATCTTGGGCAGTTCCTTTTCCTCTCTACATTTTCCTTTTGCCATGACTCTTGACACAAATGATTCTTTGTTTTGTTTGTTAATAACACCTTTTTCCGGAATTCTGCAGGCTCTTTTAAAATGTTTTTTTTTTTTACTTCTGAAACTGTAATCTTGCCATCCTGAATTTTGAATAATTAGTAGTTTGGATTTTGCAGTGTATCCTCTGTGTTTCTGTTCATGAAGTCTTCTGTGGATAGGAGTCTCTGACAAAAACATGTCTGTCTCCTGAAGACTAATCTGTTACTTTCTTTACCATAGTGAGGATTCTTGTATCATCAGCAGATGAGGTCTTCCATGGCCTGCTAGTCCCTTTGAGATTTGAGTTCACCAGTTGATTCTTTCCTCTTAATGATATTCCAGACAGTCGATTTTGGTAATCCTAGGGTTTGACTTATATCTATAATGGTTTTATTATCTGTTTTTCAACCTCATAATTGACTTTCATTGGTACAGCTTTTCTGATTATGTTGAACAATAGCAACTACAGACTCCAAATGGTAGAAGCAAGTCTAGGTATATTATTCCTGCACTAATGAAGCAATGAAACTCACCTGAGAAATCACAAACCTTATGTTGGTCACAAAGATTATGGTGCCCTGAAATGACGGGGACTATTTATAAAATGTGTTGTATTTCCTACATGGTGAAACTAAATGTATGCAAATAACTTTAAATTAAAGTTGGGAATGCATATTTTAATCATATTTGAATTGTTTGACTTAAAATATTATACTGTGGAAAAGAGGGGTAAATCAAAGAAAAATTTGTCTTTGTCCCAAACATTATGGAAGGCACTAGATGCATGGTGGGGTACAAAAATCTAAAGGAAATGTTCCTGTTTTCTTTATAATACATTTTCATTACAATGTGTATTATCAAAAATACAATTTCAATGAAAAATGGAACACGTCTACATGAAATTTAGCATTTCTTAGTATCTGGTGTCAGTGTGCAATCGAGCTTGCATGAACTTTATGCAGATGTCTCTGGGGAGTAGATCAGACTCTTTGGAGAGTCGTCTGAACATGTGCTTCAAATGAAGAAGTAAGTCTATTTTTTGAGAATCTTGCTTAAATTTGAATAATGATCTAAAAAGCTGTGTGTTCAAACACATATTTGTCTGTTTGGGTGTTGTTTTGGTATTTACTTAATTTGAAGGCTAAATTTAGTGTATAATGCCACCCACAGAATCATATTCCAACCTCATGTAGGGCAGGTCCAAGGCAGGTGGTTGCAATTGCTCTCTTGTAAAAGTAAAAATATCCTTTGCCAGTTTAGAACTGCAGCAGGGAAGAAACAACATACAATACCAAACCAGATGCATTTCAGCCAATTATCCCAAAAGACTTGATGTTAGCACAGGATCAACAAAAGAACTGTGACTACCTACAGTGTGTCAGCATTTAATCTAGCGACCAAATGCAGTGAAACTGGAAACTCACTCTTAACAAGGCATTGTGTGGGAAGAAATCATACTGGTAGAATTAAGAGAACAAAATACTTTACATGTCAATAGGACTGAAAAGTAACAATAATAAAACTTAAATAATACATACCAATAAAAGAATGTTTTGTTATGAGCACACTGTGTATAAGAGATTAATGGTACAAAGAAGGTTTTCCTCTAGTTCTATATGAGCCATAATGGAGAGATTAAACTACTGGAATAACAATGGAAGCTGTAGTGTAGTGTTAGCTAAGCCAGTAAGCACTTTTATTCAACCTGTCACATGAATGGCGAAGAATTACAGAAGGGCTGGCCCCAAATGATTTGAATATCCATTGGGATCTCAAAATGAGCGCTTAATTTAATTAGAATATTTTAATTACTGCAGTTTTAAATATGCTGATCAGCCTAAACAAAAACAGTTCTGACTGTGTTTCACTCTGTGTGTATTATCCTATGTATTAGAACTAACATACTGTAGCTACAACAGCTATTCTGTGGGATCGGACCTAATGGGAGAGCCTGTGAGTGATGCTTATGACCAATGGGAGAGCCTGGGAGTGATGCTTATGACCAATGGGAGAGCCTGTGAGTGATGCTTATGACCAATGGGAGAGCCTGTGAGTGATGCTTAT
>JBBIGC010000020.1:3328189-3346820 GCA_037576955.1 Lepidarchus adonis
CTCCAGGATGCGCTGCAAGGACAAGAAACATTTAATCATCAATACTCATTTTGTACCCTACTTAGTCATTTTAATAACAGGCTTATATAACTAATATACTGACAGTCTATGTTGCCTTCATATCAGGCTTTATTTTTTTGAGGCTCCAGACAGGTATGGTTTCTGTTTTTTTGGGCCAATGTGGCTCTTTGAACATTTTGGGTTGCCGACCCCTGACCTATACGGATGTGGAGCTATGGGCAGCTATCAATAATGCCCAGGAACCAGTGTAGCAAGATAGCACCTCACTCATTTCAGTGCTGCCTGGGCTGAGACTTGAACCAGTGACCCTCCGTTCATCAGAGCAACCACAAGGCTTCCACTACACTGAAGTTCCTGTTTTCATGACGTCACAAAAAACTACGCATTTACATTAAAAAACACCTATGGATCCAAAAAAAAATCAAAATCATATGCAAGAAAAAAGTAGTGTATTCCTTTCATTCATTTGTTTCTTTAAGGTGGTGCCAATCGTGACTCAGCTTTTCAGACAACCATCATAAATAGCAGGACAAGGGGATAGGGAGAGGTGAGGGGGAAAACAGCACCAAATGCAACAAGAGAAACGAAAGCTACTCCATCAAAATCACCATCTTGCAGTTCATCAGTCATGAATGTCATCTAGTAACACTCTGCCCCGTTGCTGAGAGAAGCCTTTTATGGCATTACGCAGGCAGCAAGACAAATGTTGATATGTTTTTAATGGTGCCTGGTTTCATACAGGCTTCCAGTAAACATTCTAATAGCATGGAATTGTATTAGAAGATACTGACAAGGCCTTATGTCACCACTGAGAAATAAGATCCACCAAGAACAGAAATACCATGTACGCAGCATAGAACGAGAAAAGCCCTCCACATCACATCAAAGCTGGCTTCCTTCAGGTTCACATTAATCAAAGCTGACTTTTTCAAATGAGAAAGAATGCATAATTTTGCAGACATTACAATGATCAGTTCCCTCATTTGCTAGCCTGCATTACCGAATCCCTCCGAGTTTCAGTTACAGACTGACAGACCTAGAGCCCTGGTCTGAGCTGCCGAAACAGATGGGAGTTGATTCATAGGCAATTATTCTGAATGTGCTGGCACAAGCATCAAAACGCCTGTCAGGCTGCACAATCACTCCACACCATGGGCAAACCTCCTGGGGGAAGAGGCAAAACGCTTCGGGGGGGAGACCCAAAAAGAACTACAGTTATACTGTATGTATTCTTTATGCTTAATGTGTATATGAATAAGCAGATATGCCATAGTTAAGTTTGTGTTTGATGGGTTTGGCTATTACTGGCTATTGGCTGCTACTTTTTTTCCTAAAGAGCATAAAAATAAATAAATCTAAATGCTGTTTTTGCTGTCATTCCTGAATAAAACCAGTGTGTAGTAGTCAAATCAAGTCAGTTTGATTTCTATAGACCTTTTTACCACTGTCATAGTCACAAAGCAGCTTTACAGAATCCAGGCCTGAGCCCATAATGAGCAAACCAAGGGCGACAGAGACGGGAAAAACCTCCCTACGCTGGAAAAAGAAGCCTTGGGAGGAAGCAAGGCTCAGAAGAAGAGGCAGGTGTCTGTCTTGACTCTACACCTTTCTATCTTCTCTTTGGAATTCACCATAAGGGAGAATCTCCCTTTCACTTTTATCTTACCATTGTTATCTGAACTGTTGTAATTTCTGTCTAAAAAAACCACAAAAACTTTGAAATTTAGATTTGATGACCTGATATCTACTGGAAGGACACTGACACATCAACACATCACCAATGTAATAAATAACCAAGTCAATCATCAACAGAATGATGGGATAGAATATAGGGCTAAGCAATATTGTAGTGACAATATGAGAAGACATATATTCTGACTGAAATAGTGCATCTCTGATTCTGGTTAAGCTACAAGTATAGACCTACGTTTTTGTATAAAGAATCAATTTCAAAATGATCCCATTACTACTTGTGAATTCTTCATGTTCAAAAACCTTTACTTGAAATAGAGACTCTTTCATGCTTTCTCTGTATCTTCTTCCTTTCACATCTTCTCTTTTGCATTTCAATCATCACTACATGTGCATAAGTCTTTAAAGCTGTAATGTATTTCATGATGCTGCATTGTTCAGTTAATGTATTCATTGTGCTGCTGCAATGTTAGCAGAGACTCATTTGGCTGATTAGCCTATAGAAACTGTACCACTATTAGTATCACTTGTTCTGCTGTCAACAGTGATGGCTCCATGTTCTCTGACCAGTGGTCAGTTATGAAACAAACCAGCTTTAAGTATTCAATCCCAAGCACTACTATGGGTCACTACTAAATGCAACATTTTCCACTATTATTAGCATAGTACTCTGTCAATCTTAGAGATCAGCATTGCCAATATTAGAGCACTCATCTCAGAAGGGACAGGTCTCATGCCCAAAATCGAGGGCCCATTTTAAAAACACATGTGAACTGAGCATTAACATGTGTTAGGTGTAAGAAGGGCAGGTGTCATCTAGCAGGAGAGGGACAGATGTCAACAGTGGGAACGACTGATCTCTTTAGAAGAGAGTACGATTCCTTACTTGGCTTCGAATGTAAATTTATTCACACTGCTTTAAGCTGGACAGAGACAGAGAGGGTCATACAAAGTCCTTAAGCTCCTTTAAATGGCATTAAAACCCAGTTAACATTTTTCATCCTCTAAATTAGGGTCACAAAATCCCTCTTTTTGGAAAGCGACCAACCTGCTCATACTCGATCCAACCCTAATCCAACACACTTCATTTTATTAAACAGATGTTCATCTGGATGGTGATTAGCTGAATCAGGTGTGTTTGTGCCAGGACTGAAGCAAAAACCTGGCAGATGCCTTAAACATAACATAAAGACATTGAGTTTCTTTTTTTTAGAAGAAGAAGAAGAAAAAGAGAAAAGAAGACTAAACTTAATTAGTGACGCATTATGTTTGTGTGCAAGTAAAGAAAGTTCACCACACGCAAAAAAAACTGAGTATCGCTTTGGATTCAATTGGCTTTCAAATGGATTTTCTCTTCTAGAAAACCATAAGGATTCATGGGGTCTCCATTACCACAGACTGATAAGGACGACAAAAGCAGAACAATGCAAAGTAACCTATCATAGCACCTCAACTGTTCAACATGAGTTTTTGTTTCATCTGGGAAGCCAGCCCAAATTTATGACTATTGTCCAATAATGTTCAAGTGATACTTTTATTACCAAGCATGGTATGCCTAAGATAATAGTGCATAGATCGACACAATGCTAGGGATAATATTGTGGAACAGCAGTCAATTTTGCTTTTATAGGAACCTACAAACTGCTTTTTATGACATGGGTCTAACAAACGTCAGGTTTGATGTATCTAGGCTGTACAATAAGAATTTTAGGCTGTGACACAATTCAACATAGAAGGAAAAGTCCCCAGCTTGCACCCTTCAAGTGCACTGCTATAGTGATAAACAATGCAGCTATTAGAAACATGGCCTTGTGTTAATCGATGCATTTCATGCTGTCCCAGACTATATCTGATTCCAAGACAGGGACAATGACTATTTTTGAATGTCAATGGACTTATAATATAATTTTATTACATTATTTATACATTTATTATTGTTGATTATAAATATAATATTGCTTCAATGTATATAGTACTCTGCAAAAGGCAATTGTGCAAACTGTTACTTCACATTTATCTCTGCAGTATATTTCTCTTAGCACAAACATAAGTTATCATTAGAATGCAAACAAACAAAAAATCAGTAAAATTATTATTCTCAAATTCTTAGGTAGAACCTCTTTTTTTTTTTTTTAGATTTTTCCCAATATTCTGCCTAAACTAGTCATTTTCAATTCCACACCATTAGCTGGAACACTCGCAAACACATAATGGGAGAGCTAATATGTGCTTCTTCAAAGTTATGTGAATTCAGATACATTATCTACATTGTCTCTGCACTGCTGCACTGGAAGCTGAAAACTCAATAAAGAGGCAGAGCATACACACTTAAATTTAAATGCTCTAATGCTCTCAATAAAATAAATGGCTTGCATGTATTGTTCAAATATAATGTTTCTGAATGTTTAAACATTGTTTGTACATCTTAAACACAAACAATTTACTTGGTATTGGAGGACTTTTATGCATTTTATTGTGCAAACATAACTTTTCACCAACTAGGCATTGTCACATCCTTTGTGTTTACTGTTAATGTACTACTTTCTTTCATGTCTGGAGTTCAGCACAAATGTAACACTTGATTTTTACAAAAACAATAAATAAAGAATTAAATTAATAAATAAATAATTAAATAAATAAACAAGTACAATTTTTATTAGATGAAGTATGACATCAACTACATTAAATTCCTTCACAGGAGTGACGAAAGAAATGAGGGGGTAATGCAAACTGAGTAAAAGTTTCCTTTTACTGTCCATTATGACTGTGCACTAATGTGTTTACTTATGAAATGTCGATATTAAAATGGAAGTCCTGTATTTCTGCAATGATAGGCTGTGGCTTATACAGTGATTTTGCAAACCTGGTATTGGGTGTGGCTTGCTTAAATGTGAATTCGTTTCCCCCACAACACCGGAAGCATTTAGCAGTTAGCAGTTAGCCATCATGCTATTCCTCGAAGCACCAATATGCAGACTCTCTGCATATTGTAAAATAAAAGCGGTTGTAGAATTGATCTCATTTAAATGCAGCATATGATTAGCTTTACTAAGTATAACCTCACAATCTGGCTGTCATATTCTAGCAAGAAGAAGAAAAAACCCTTTTCTTTGCCGCTGGAAAAAAGCTCTGCACTGCTCTGTCAAACAGTGATGTCAATCACCCGTCTACATGTAAATTATTCAGTATAAAATTAGCAACACTGAAATGCAAAAATTATGTTGGATGCGTTCACCTCGGATTTTACAGATAATGTGAGGAGCTTAAATTCTACAGCGTAGTTCTTGCATTGCCGCATTAAATCAGTAAGTTCAATATTTTATCAATGTAATTATTTATGCTCAACTACGGTATAATGTCACTACCTATATAGAGTTGCAAAGGCCTCCAGAGGAGTGTCAAGTCAGATGCTTCTACTTCACATTGGTAAATTCAGCAATGCTACAGCCAATAACATGGGGCGGATTATCTTAGAGTTTTAAAACATAAATTAGCTTTTTCTGCAGCTCATAGAATGGGCGGCCTTGGGGAAATAAAATAAAATACTTAAAAAGAAATAAAATACTTAGAATCTTTCTTAGACTCTTTAGAATTGGTATAAATCACAATGATAGCTTCTGTAAAATGCACACTTACCCATGAAGTAGATAATATTGTCTGTTTGCATGTTATCTACAGAAGCTCACTGGATAATTTGTAGTTTAAAATTAAACAGTGTGACTAATGTGGCAAATTTTGCTGAAAATAGCACCAAGGTGATTGAACTTTGTGTGCTGTATAAGACCGTGACTAATACCCCATTTTCCCCCTGATGCCTAAAATAATGATGCTTTAAATTCACAGCTTCCTTCATGTCTTATACATGCAGCTTGTTATTATGGTGTGACAATTCAATCATAATCTTGGCAATTAACCTAAGAGCAGAGGTGTAGGTTTACAAAGCAAGTCATGCAGGAGGCTGAAAACACACGACCTGTATTGAGGGTGTCTGCAGAAAAAAAATATTGATTTTCCTGGGAAAAAAATGCCTTATTAGAGGGAGAAGACATTTGAGTATGCCAGTGCACACGCTATTCAAGAACTCTAAATATATCCTGTGCCATGCATTCTTACCTTCTGCTCACTGCTAATCGTTAGACACATTTTGAAAGCATGAAATCCTTTGAAACAAGCCAAATAGATAAAAGGATAGCATGTTTTCTGTATCTCTGTATTATGCTAAATGTAATCTATAAATAGGTGCAATTCCAGTCCAGCTCTGTGCATCCTATTGCACTTACACACATTGGACACAGAAATGCATCACACTGCACAATACGGACAAAATGTTATATAATGCTATTGCAATGTGCCATACAGTGACGATGCCCCTCCCCCAACACACACACACATTTACTTTTAAAATAATACAAAGACAAATTGGGCAAACAAAGACAACCTAATATTTGAAAAGATTATTTCATTTAGTGAAAAACAAAACGTGACCAACTACAGTATGTGAAAACTAAATTTATCTAATTAGAATAATTTAGGTAAACTTGATTACTGCCTGTCCTTCTAAAAATGACTTAAACAGAATCTTTACAGTTAGTAAAAGGTCTCAACAAGAAATGAATGGTCTTGTCCACATTCTTTTTTAATTTCACTGGGAAAAAAATGCTGGCCATTTTTTATTACTTTATTTAACAGATATAAATTAAATATTTTGCCTTTAAAGGGCCTGCTACTAATAAATAATGAGAATTTCATGCCTCCAAGCACCTATGATCTTAGAACAGTAAATGTAAACATGGCAACATTCATTGCTGCTAGCGTAACATGTTTACATGTTAACATGTTTCACATGGATCCCTATTGTGGAAATTTATGAATGAACTTTTAGCCTCAGTTGACCTCATTGAGGAAAAACCGAACGAGGTTGTGGGTCCCTTTGCATGCCATCCGCATGGCATCACTTTCACTGATGTAAAGGGTTTTGAAAAAAATCCTTGTGAAAGCACAGAGGTCCTTGCAGAGGTGGAGAATTTATTAGTCAGATGGAAGGATAACCAATGATATGGAAGGATATTCAGATGGTCAAGCATCCAGGTGGAGCAAAGAGAAAAAGGCCTTAAGTGACATTTTGTTCAAAATTAAGTTATATATATCATCAAAAAGCTCTTTGTGAGCTTTTTCTACTGAAAAAAATTACCGAAGTGAAATATAAATACATTTTGAGTTATTAAACAAAAACCAAAGGTCTTAACTGTAAACACACTGAAGCATTTAGAGTCAGAAAGGCTGAAGAAATGTAGAAAAAATACTTTTTGGACTGAAAGATATAATATTATTCATTAAGTACCATGTCATCCATCTTTATCAATAATTGTGCTTTAAATAGGTTAAATCAGTACAGAAAGTAAGTAATTAAAGTTATTTTTTGTTTTGGCTCTACTGTAAAGTTGGTGAAATGTCATTTACGCCCTTTTGGCCCTCAGCCCTCGATGCGTTTCCTTATTTACAATCAAAACATGGGCAGCGTGAATCTGCATGATCTTCAAGATGTAGTTCTGGAATAGGGTCAAAGAAGTGGTGGTGGCCAGTCCTGGCTTGGTGCCAGAAATGTTGTTGACAATTATTATGACCTCCTGACTTTTTACTGGGTTTTGCAAGAGATACAGAAAACAACCTCTTGGCCAAGTCAGAAGACCTGCAACTGTGAAACCTCAGAACGTGTACGTGAGAAGTTTGATGTTCCACTGTACAGTACCAATGTCACAACATGGATTTCTGTCTAGAGTTTCCCCAAGATCTTGTAGATAATGAGAGAGTCGCTGCGCAAAACTTTTTCCACGAGTGAAACTTTCTTACTACAGTTAATGTTTTGAGTTGTCTCTATGGGGTTCTGTCCTTGCCTTGCATCATATCCTCAATCAGAATCAGAATCAGAATATGAAAACTATTAATCCCAGAGGAAATCACTGCTGGGACTACAGCAGACATACAGACATAATTACGAAATATGGTGAGGATAAATCTAAAAATATAATAAAATATGGTAAAATAAAATAAAATTAAATATATAAAATATGTAGAATAAATAAATACGCCAGCACTGACTGGCTGACAGTGGTGGCTCTAGCTGTATTGCACAAGTTGTAGATATAGCAGTATAATTGCAGTGGTATTGCACATTGCCATGTAATATGATATATATATATATAAGAAGTGGATTTTGGCACCTGAAAGATTATTGCACATATTGCACATTGAGTTTTACATTGTAAGAGCGAGTTATTATGTGAATGAGTGACAGCAGGAGGAGTTAAAAAGTCAGTATTCTGTATTTTGTATGAGGATCCGAAAGCATGTATTGTGACAAATGGAGGAAATCACAGAACTGAATACTGCTAAAAATTTAAATAAAATAAAATAAAATAAAATAAAATAAAAATAACCCATACTTTTTAAAAAAGTGTCAACAAAGAAATGTATTTCCCTAAATAGCCTTCTTTGGAAAAGAGATGTTCAAATGTTGCAGAGAACCATCATCTTTGCCTTATATGGAGGTTCCTAAAAAAGAAAAATAAATGAAATAACTTATTAACAGCTCATTTTCATCTCTGTTAAAATGATCATATTTACCTTCTCAAACCATCCACAGTAATCCAGGCTGAAGCCCATATGATGTAAATCTGTAATTGCACAGAATAACTATTAAATAACCTTTTCATCAGAGAATTGCTTCTGCAACCAGCAAAAACAAATGCACGGTGAACGAGAAGCTCCACGGTGGGAAGCAGGTAGGGTAAAGCATGGAATGTGTCAGAGAAAACTACAAATATTCATGAAGGTCATTTTACACTGTAGGCTGGATGGTGGTGTGTGGTCATTACAAACCATTTTTATCAGTATATTGGGTGTGGAATGGGAGCATATTTATACTGGGGGGATGTGTCTACAGTATATTGTAATGATTTTCCGACTTGGAAAGTCGTGAAGGGAAATGATGGGGATTGACACCTCGAATTGGACAACGTCCAATCGCTTTATAAAAGCTCTTAAAAAAACTTGTAAAGCTAATGTGCCCCCAACTGGCATCAAGGAAATTCAGATATCAAAACCCCAATGGTTCTACTGGGCGAACCCACCGACTAACCATCAAGCCACATAGTCCAGTTGACGACGATGGGCTCGTCCATTTCCCCACCACAAAGCACAAATACCCCAACTTAATCCCACAAACACATTCACAAACCCACGGATAAACACAATAACTGTCCCAAAACACAAAAACAGTTACCCAGGGGGGCGTGCGGCTCCCTAAGCCTCAGGTCTGCTACAATATATTGCATTTGAGCAAAATATACTGTGTAGCCTTAACACACCCACACACAAAAACTGCATACCCCCAGTCGCACTGATTGAAAATTTTTGACTAATGATAATATGGCCTAATATGGCGTAATTAAGTGTGACAGACTCTACAGCTGACTTGTCCAAAAGCCTGATTAGAGCGGCTGTGCACGGATTGTTATCTTTAAAGGAGAAGAGCAGAGCAAGCCAAACAGCCAGCCTTCAAAGGTTAAACTAATTCTTGGTGATTTGGATCTAATTGGTGCCCCACAGCTTGCAATCAAAAAGGCAAGATATAATTTCATTAAGTTTAATTAAATGTAGAAGACCCTGATATACACAATATGTCCTTTGACTCACCCCTATTGGCACACAATGGAAATTAAATAGTCTACAACGTAAGGCAAGTTACCCCCCTTCCTACACGCACAATGGGGCTGTCATAAAGCACGGGCCAGGTCAAGCCTTTATACAACGAGGGAAAGAGCGAGAGCAGGTGTTGCCATCATCAGCTATGCGATATTTCCATACTGCTGAATAGCCACCTACAGCGCACTGTGCGATATTAATCATTGTATTATTTTGTGACAAATTGCCGAGCTCCCTTCTTTCTACTATTATAATTGCATTCGAAGTAGTGCCTAAGACTTTAAGGTTAAAAAGAAAAGGGCATAGCTAATAATTTCTGATTGGCTGGGCATCTAGAATAGTTCCAGCTTTTTTCCACTTTATTCTTTCATTATTTTCCGCAGTTGAACTCTAAAAGCTTCCATATTCAAAGACTTGCTCCCAGGTAGAGCAGTGCAGTAGAACAGTACCTCAAGGGAACCTCAGAGATGCCTGGGCTGGGACTTGACCCTCCAATCACAAGTGCTAGGTTCTAAACACTAAGCAATGTACAGTGACAAGAAAAAGTATGTGAACCCTTTGGAATTATGTGATTTTCTGCATTAATTTGTCATAAAATGTGATCTGATCTTTATCAAAGGTATTGACAAACATCATGTGCCTACAATAATAACACAAAATTGTTAATTGTTAATTCTTTATTGAAAACAACCATAAACAATAATAAGTTTAGATCAGATGAAGATCAGATCACATTTTATTATAAATTAATGCAGAAAACCATGGAATTCCAAAAAGTTCACAGACTATTTCTCTTATTATATAGCTGTGGTTTTGTTTCTTAGAGTACAAATCTTGGACATTTGTCTAAAATAAGGAATGACTCTATGGGTGCCCTTGTTTCTGAAACTTTTGATAAAGAGCAGTGAAATAAAATTCAATAAACAAATATATAAGAAAACAAATAACAGCTTATTGCCAAGAAAAGAAAAAAAGTCGAGAGCTGTTATTCACAAATGCATTGCACAACTGATTCAGCACTGTGGAAGCAAATATCAAGCCAAAGGTAAAGATGACACATAATCCCCCCCATACTAATTCAGCAAAGGCAATGTCTTTCATAAGTGAGACGCTTACTAATGTTCTTGTTCAGCAAAGGTCAGAATAATGGTGCGTAAAGAAAATTAAGTTAATTTTAGCTGAGGCACACATGGCTGATGCACTGCCAAAGCGGAGACCATAGAGTAGACGGCCTATGCATATTGCCTAATGCATCAGCCTATCTCTTGTTCTTGCTTAGTATTGTTTTATAATTCATCACTATATGGCTTTGGTATGGCTTCAGAGTTTATATATGGGTTCAGTCTCTAAATTTAGAGGCATGTATTATGGCCTTTGGTTTCATATGAAGTATTTACTAGCTTGGTAGATGACCTAGAGCCTGTGTGTACTTAGGTAAATACTAAAAGAGCAGACCTCAGCGAAGAGTCGCTAACACAGAGAAACAGATGCACTAAGCCTATTGTATTTCAAGAGCAAATAAGTCACATTCTGCCCAAGTGTAATGCACAAAACTGTTGTATGAGGCTAAATGTAGTTTTTGTCCTTTGTGCATGAAAAAGTCTAAATATGTTTCTTTTACCTCATACTGTATACATTTCCATAAAAAGCATCACACAAAAATAGGTGGAGACGCAACTCATTCCAAGCTTCATGGAATTGTCTACTTAAAGCCATCTATTGATTGTTTTTTTATAGAAAATTATAGAAAATATTACCTTTTAAATATTAAAATAATAAAATGAAAAGGTCAATTTTTATGTCAGGGAGACTTTAACAGTCACAGAGAAACAGCAAGATGGAGGCACCGTCCTCAAACACATAAACAATGTTTACCAGTAGAATAACACAATTATGGAGCTAGTGATGCAGGGTAATGGCAATCTCAGAAGGGCACATACAGAGAGGAGCTTGATTTTCCAATGCCAGTGCCATTACCACAATGTTATTTTAAGAGATTATTTTGACTCTTTTTGCTATTTGAAGCTCCATATTTTTAAATAAATAATATTCTAATATTGTGTTTCTAATAAGAAAATTCACAATATTCATGACAGTTGACATGGTACTCTAATGATAACACGCTATCACAAAATAAAGCTCTGGATGCTCATTCATTTCATTCAATCTCACATTTTGTACATTTCACATTATGTTTTTACAGATGTGAGGAAATGGTGAGATCATTCTAGTTGTTGCTATTTGTTCCTTGTCAACTTGATGCATCTGGTCCTCTCAGAATGTATTCAGAGTTTACCCAGGGACTCTAATGGCCATGACTTTGTCATGTTGTTGAGTAATGTTACACCCCTGCAGAATGTTATGAACACTGCCGTGTCATTATCACTGAGCATGAGTTTTCCCTTTTGTCCACTGTTTGGCTGTGCCTGTTTAAACACTGCACCACACTCAGCAGTTAATAGACAGTTTGAGTGATTAGCCAAAGTTACAGTAATCTAAATATTCATCTCAGATGCAATGTTAGCACACTTTCTAGCCACATCAAGGCTAATTTAGTGCTGTCTCTTCACACATATGCAAATTTGACCCAAAGAGTTGTACCAAAGTGTAAGAAAAAATATTTTTCCACACATGACCAAAAACCCATCCACTGCCTCATGTCAATTACCCATTATTCTCTCAGATGGAAGCAGTGTTCACTTTCCTACTGTGAAGTTAGCACAGCATTGTGAAGTAAGTAGAGGGCTTTTTGGTTTTGTGCGCATTCGCAGCTTTGTTCTATAAAACAATGGGGGGACTATTTCAAGCTTTGGGTACACCTTGGTGAAGTAATTGTTTGGGATTATTCACGCTTTGATGGGAGACGAAAAGAGTCTAACAGGGGAGTACTGCTCGACACCTGGGAGTTGTGCTTTCACCAGTACATCTTCAGTGCTCCTGAAGCTGCAAGTCAGATAACAGTGAAGACATGGAAGCAAAGATCTATAAATGGATCTTCTGACAAACAAGGGAGGAGGAGAGAGGAGAGGATTCGATGAAGAGGGTAAGAGAGAGAGAGAGAGAGAGAGAGAGAGAGAGAGAGAGAGAGAGAGAGGGAGGGAGAGAGGGAGAGAGAGAGAGATAGATCAATCAGACTGGATATAGAAGCAGAAGTGTGTATGGATGATGCACTCATCAAAATGTAAAAAAGGCCCCTTAGACACTATCAACACCAAAAAAGATGACATATTGGCATATAGTGCAACTGCACTTCTTATCGCCTTATCTCTTATCACTTTGACGACTCACAGCCTCCAGCAACAGACTGATATGATTCATTCCTTTCAGGAGAAAGCCTTTCCGATGAAGGGTTCACTTGGTGTGGAGCTAAACCTGAAGTGTACTTGCAATTTTCTATAGAGCATCCATAGAGCAACATCAAATCCAACCTTCTGCTTCAGTGCTACTTTTAAAAAAAAGGTCCTAAATGATTCTTGGTTTGGTTGAACAAGATATAACTTTGAGAAGAATTCCACCATTTTTACAGCTTCTGTTTAATTCAATCATAGGGATGTAAACTGTTTTTATTTCCTATTTAGAAGATAGAAACCAGAAAACACTGGTAATGTAGGGAACCGCTTTGCCTTACAACACTTCGCCTTATGTGTATCTTTACCCTGTGCATGTTTAAAAAAAAAACAAAAAAAACCATATGAGAACTATTGCACATTTATGCAGTCCACACTTCTGAAATGCACATTTCTAGAGAAAGAACAGATATTAATAGATCAGATTTATTCACAAGGGTGGTAACATGGACACCCTCATAGGAAGGTATTACTTGACATAGTTACAAATACTTTTTTCTGAGAAATTATTTTACAATAACTGTTCAAAAAGCTATCAGTTTAAAAATAATACAGGGGGTTACATCCTCAAGTTACATTGGAGTTCTGCTCCACAGCACTGTGCTTTATTAGCAGCTGGCAACGTGCATGAAAAGTAACACATGTTGTGGGATGTGGCATGTTTCATGAGAGCAATGCATTATGGACTGTGTAGTATGTGAAGCGGAGAACAGATGGGTAAGGTGGGCAGAAAAGGGGTGGAGAGAACATGGGTTAGCAGTGCAGCAGTGCAGCTGCTCTGTACAGAGTGGAAATAATAAATAATAAAGTGGAAATATTAAAAATGCTCCATGTGCGTTCTTTGAGCTGCTGGTTTCAAAGAAGTGCATCCACTCAAAGTTGGGAGCTAACCTGAGTGAACTGCCATTCAGCCCTGAAGCCAAGTTAGCAGTTTCCCTGGGCTTCCGACCACGGTCATCAAGCGATCACGGGAACGGTTAAATGCACATATAGACACCAGTCTCTCTGCATATTAAAGTAAAGCTTATTACTACTGTATGCTCTCACAGAAAGCAACTCTTTCCACCTCTTTTCCGGCCATATTACCCACCCATTTTCCTTCACCAGACACTACATAGTCCACAATGCATAGCTTCCCATGAAACACACAAAATGCCACAACAACTTGGAGCAAAATCGCTGTAATTTCTAATCTTAAGAAGAGCACTTATTTTTCAAAAAGGTTTTTTGGGCAATAAAAAAGAAGAACCTTTCTTTAGTGGCTTTTAAATTTTGAAAAAATGAGTTCTTCAGGTTACGTGAAGGTTTTTGAAGATATTAAAGGTGCTTCACACTCACAAATGTCTTAATCAAAACTGATTATTTAAGAAAGTAAGAAGGCTATGGCATTGCTCATAGAACCATTTTGCAGTGCCTTTTGTGAAACTATTTCCCAGGCTTTAGACAACATTTTCATAAGAAGTTGTTAAATAAAAACCTTCAACTAGGTTAAAGCTATTAAACTCTGCAGTCTGGTTCCTATCATCACCATTGGGAACACTTCTAATACAGTGTGTTTCTCTAAAACGGACCACCTCACATAAACCCACTCTGAATAATTTTGATTAATGTGTGTGCTTTAAACAGTTTAAAAGATTTTCACATTTTATTTACTTTTTTTCTCTCTTCAAAGGGTCTTTAGGGAAAAAAAAGTGTCAGTGTTTCACAGAGTCTTTCCTGCTCAAGTTTATGCAATTGTACAGGATATTAAAACAAATGATGAAAGCTTTTTCGAAGAAAAGTCTCATGCGAGCCCAAGATTATTCCTACTCAAAGAAAAATTCAAGATATTCAAATCTTGGTTGGTGACACATTACTTGGTAAGAGAACCCCCTACATTTCTTATAGATTGACTTATGATAGCATTGTAGCTTAAAAATTGTTAAAGCCTTCTCAAAGCTCCACGTTAAGAGCAGCACTTTCACAGTCATAGCACATCTCTTTTTAGAGTCGCTTTCCTTTAGACGAGTCTACAAGAACCTAGTTTAGTGCTCTGTGGGAAGGCTGATCAGAGGTTACAAGGTGAGACCTCCTGTCGTCCTTAACCTCCCGTGGCACTTGATTTTTTTTTACCCTTTTCTTCACTCCAACCCCTAATCCCCCATTTTTCTGCATGGGCAACCTCACAGATCTCCATGAATCCAGACATGGCTCTAATACAAATTGATTTCAAAACGGATGGTTAATTCAAGAATCATCTTTTATTGAACTTTTGGAGATGTCACTGGACTCTCAGGGTCTGATGTATTAAGCATTTTTCATCGGTTTCTGGCACAAATTGGATGCATTTAGCCAGTGAGTTGTGTACGAAATTGGTGCACAAGCTTACATGTTCACTGTGTGCATGATAAAATGTGAAATGCACTGAACTCACTCATGCATATGCATTTATGGAAGAGTTGTGCAAAACGCAATATATGCAGTTGATTTTATGATTTTATTCTGCTCGATGTTTGAAAGTTAAATTGCTTCCTGCAGTCAATTTTACATCAATTTTTCTCTGCCTTTTAAAACCAGGTGGACATTTGCTTTCAGGTATCATATGGTGTGTTGTTGAGAAGCTTTCTTTAATAAGCACAGCAGAATGGACACTTAAAAAAAAACAAAAAAACAACAACAACAAACAAACAAACACTGCAAAAAATCCAGGAATACAGTGTCGAGAAATAATTTGTGGTATTTCATGGTTTAAAATGTAATCTGATCTTCACCTAAGTTAATGATATTTACAAATATAATGCCTAAAATAATCTATTATTTTTTCTTTTTATTATTATTTTTACTAAAAATCTGATTTTTTATGTCTTTACTGAAAACAACCATAAACAACTCATATAGTTGTATTTTTGTTGTATCATTTTTGGCATATTATATTTGTCAATACTCTTGACTTTGGTGAAGACAAACTAATGCAGAAAAACTTACAGTCAAACCCTGTTAGCTTGCACCTATTGGTCTGGGCCCTAAACTTGGCTTGAAATCAGCTTCTTTAATAGATTTTTACAATAAATTTAAAGCTTTTAAATGTAAAAATAATAATAAAGCTAAAAAAAATATTATGTCGAAGAACTATGTTTTAATGTTGTCCACAATTCCTAACAGGCTGATTGAGCAGTAAAAACGTCAGCATTATCATCCTGAGCGTTTTTCAAGTTATTGCCGTTGTAGATCCCTTCTCGTTCACCAGTCAGAAAATGCAACTTTCATTTACTAGATATTTTGGGTCTAATTCACAAACTTGTACGTAAACTCAGAAATAAGGCTACTGAAAACAAAAAAGCCTGTGTGTACCTGGGTGCCACTTTTCATCTGTGTTTGTCTGCTGTTTTGTTTGACAGTTTATTCTCTCAGTGTTTGTCTTTGTCATCTACTGGGTTCACTTTTCTCTGTTTGGACAATATGGACAAATGCTGCCACTATTCCCTTCATTTTAGCCTGGATTACACTCTTCTGTGCTAGTTTGTATGGCTCTGACTAACCTGTGTATGCTCAGTAGCAGTAGCGTCCTGATGCTATTCATGTTGACACTTACTCAGGCTGCTTACAGACACTGAAGGACACTTTTCTGGATGCTATGGAAACTTCTCTGTACGAGATCTTCAGTCATCTGACCTGTTTTGCTAGCCTGTGTCTCTGCCAACTAGCTCTGCCCGCTAGTTCTGCCTTCCCTTGGCTCCGTACGTGCTCCCGTCCCATTTTTAAACCCTGTGTCTCCAGAGCATGCAGGGCCTGAAGAAAGTCCTAGCCCCAAATACTGAGGAAAAGTCAACATCTTGTTCTGTTGCTGGAAACTTTTTTCCTGCTACTATCCCATCCATCAGTGTTTATACAAAAGAAACATAATGTGGCATAATTATGTGACATCCCATTAGGGACAAAACAGATAAAACATTTTGAAAAAACAGTGTCACAGAAAAATGGGCACATAGTCTTTAGCTGATAAAGCACATTTGCTTAAACATATTCTTGTCATCTCACATTACTCGTCTGTTTAAACAACTGTTCGGAGCTGCCGCAGTGGGACCTTGTCCTGCTGCAGATTTTTCATCTGTGCCAATCGGACTGATGGTCCTTTGTCGAGTTTGTCAGGCAGTGAAGAGTGGGAACAGGACACCTGCCACCTGCTATCAGTTGAAGTTCTGCTTATATTCTCTTGAAACTGAACACGAACAAGTTCTTTGAGTTGAGTTTCTGGACAGATTCTTCTCATAAAAATCCTGAAATGAACTCACTGGTTGCTCTCTCGCTCATCAAATGTAAGACGAACAGTGGAGATGTTCCTGCAAATTGTAAAGTATGATTTATGGATTTATTATCAAGTTTTTTTTGCCCACGTCCTCTCAAAACCATATATTATATTATATTATATTATATTATATTATATTATATTATATTATATTATATTATATTATATTATATTACAGTTACTTTGCTATTTGTTTTTTATTTGTTTTTAGCACAGCCCTTAACATTTAAACCAGATATAATTTCATAAATCTATAAATCTATAAAAGGCAAAGTCTAGTCCAAATATTGACTTTTTTTTCATCTAACAGCTCACATTCTTGCTACTTAAACAGCCTGCCTATAAACCTTTTAAAAATGTATCACATTGAACACCTAATGGTATGCTTCCGTTTTTTTTTTATCATTTTGGAGCTTTTTATATCATATCACTAAATGTAATTATATGTTTATGGTATCTTGATGTACAAACAGTTACCAAATTAATTTAAAAGGCCCAAGTAAATGAGTGGAGACACATGCTGGTGCCTCCATACAGGTGTACTGCACAGCAAAATTTAGAATTCTGGCCAACATTGATACACATATGATATTTGCCCAAAACTTTAAAATGAACATGCCAGTTAAGATGAGTTTTTGGGGATTCCACAGCAATACACAGCTAACAATGCTGACATCCTATAGTTTGAGTGTGTGCCATTTACAGCACAATTTCTTACAATATTAGATTGTATTAGACAATATTGCATTTTCTGTTTTTTTCTTGATATCCAAATATTTTTTGCTGATTTAAGTGTGACAGGGATACCTGGTATCTCTAGTATAATACAATTAAGAACTTAGCATCATACCATACCCTCCAGCATGTGTAAACAGGCCCAACTGACCTTTAGTTTGGACTAAGATAGCAAGAGGAAAATATTTACATGCCTCGGAATGAGGGTTTATGATTGGGACAGCAGCCCATGTTGCAAAGACTGCTCAACTCTGTAGTTGTTCAATGGAAAAATGGCAACAGTGAGATTTGCATTTAGATCTATGGAATATACGTCAGTAAATAGGACTGGAAATTGTGGTCAAAAGTGCAGATTTGGTCACTATGATTCTTGTGCACAATTGCAATAAACAGCATACGAAAAAGCAGAAGAGCAGCTGTTCCTCAGGTGAGTGAGAATGTCAATGCAGGATGTGATCAAATTGTCAGCAAGGGCACTGATTATAAATTATACAAGAGACGACAATCCTTACTGTAATCTCTTGGATTTGTGTCTTATCAGATTACGTCCTGCAACTTTGATCTTATTCTCCTCTGTGTTTACTGTACCTTAGGTTTGTATTCATCGACTTATGATGATTCCTGGTTACAGCACTGCCTTATTTTTTTTATTATTAAGGCCGCAGACCGGTACCGGATCATGCAGCATTTTGTTCTGGGCTGTACAAAAAATTTTTACTTAAAAAAAAACAATCTCAGTCCATAGCATCTGAGAGTGTTTGAGACGTCATCTTTGCCGGTATTCTGGATAAAAGTCATGGCAGAAAACCCTGAGATTGCCACAACAGCACTGAAAACTTATTCTGAA
>JBBIGC010000020.1:3352573-3365878 GCA_037576955.1 Lepidarchus adonis
ATAGATAGATAGATAGATAGATAGATAGATAGATAGATAGATAGATAGATAGATAGATAGATAGATAGATAGAAACATGTCTGATGATTAGGGTAAAGACATTGACTTTTCTGAACCTCATGGATAATGATCTTCCCTTTTTGTTTAACCTTTCACTTTTTACTGAAGTCTATTGCCCCTCTGATAGTTGTCTGTTTATAGGCTTCCCTACAATTCCAGTCACTCTACTAAAAGAGGCAATAAGGAGCAATGGTCTAATAGCTTCCCATTTACAGAACATGCCTCAGAGGCTTTTGGGTGCTCCATCTCAGTCACTACCTAGTGTTTGCAAAAGTCATCAAACAAACAGAATTACTCATTAAGGACAGGCTAATGTGTTTGCACTGTTATGCAGAGGGACTAAGAACTATTGCATCTGAATTGTATTACAAAATGAAAATGAACAATCATGCGGAATGTACTTGGTGTCCATCCTAATATTAAGGCAATTCATCATGTAATTGATGTTCGACCCTTGAAGATTAAAGAGGCAGCTTGCGTTTGCACTGCCGCTTGGGATAAAAAAATAAATACAAATAAATAAATAAATACAAAGGGATGTTTATCGAGCTAACATGCCTCCACAACCTGCAAACAACATTAAAAAAACATCATCAATAAAGTGGGGCGTAACAAGACCAAGAAAAGAGAATCCATAAGTTGATTGTTCTATGTTCATGCCCAAACCATCTGAACTCGTAGCAGCATTGATTCAAAACTAGAACAAGATAGAATCGGGGGTGGAAGGGTTACGGACATAGATAAATGTTGCTTTCTGAATCCCCCTTTGATTTCAGGGGTAAAAATAAAGTCCTACCATGAATGCTCACTCTGCACTAACATGCTCTGGCAAAATTAAAAATTAACAGCCTTCTCAGCAAGTGTCATCCCCTCCATTTATTGTCTTCCCAGAGACAAATGCATTTATTTTTAGTTTAGGGATTTGAAAAACATCAAGCTAGCCACAATGCTCGTCAATGATTTAGAGTTACGAAGGGTTCTTGCAGAGTCAACTGACCTTTTGAAAAGAAGCCGTTGGGACAGAGTGATGCATTGCATTTGCGTAGCAGTGCCGCAGTACCCAAAAACTTCCAGGTGACTGTTGATAAAGGTCAAACGTAAGAGCTCCCATTTGCACCGTTCAGTGTGAAAAACTCACTGCGTCGCTTGCCAAGCCTGGTCACAATGAGGCCACTCCAAGCACACAAAAAGGTGGTGTAGCCCTGGCAGTGTGCTGAGGAGCTGCAGAATTCAATTGGCCAATGCATAATTGAGCTGGCAGTGGGCTTCCTGCGGCATAAACTCTTAAACGGCAACACCCCCTGGCCTCTCTGCTGGAAGCTACAGAGAGGCAGGGTCATAAACTGATTAAAGTCAAATAGTCTCCCTACTGATGCTAAGTGAAGCTCACTGAACACAAATAGGTCTATTTGGTAGCCTAGTTAAAATGCAGCCTCGAAATCACCGCTGGGCTTCCAGCAGGCCTGTCCTCCATAGCCACCAAGCTGCACCATTTTCTGGCAACGTGGAGTGCAAGGTCTTCTCTTGGTTTTGTCATGAGACAATTAAACAGCAAATTAGCCTCGTTGCTGTCTGACTCGCTGCAAATAGCAGAGCAAGAGGCTTTTGTAATTAAGAGTGCTTCCAGACATGCATGCAACAAACAGATGTTGAAGGACGTTTAATCTTGGCAAAAGCCTTCATTAAGACACTGAACATGGCAGTGTTAAAGAGGTATGATACATGCAGACTAATCAGCTTTAAGAAATGCATTCAGAGCTTCAGTCGTTGGTTATTTGATCTTAAGTGACACTGGACAATGAGCTTTTTTTATTGATTGAAAGACATAAATTTGTTCCAGTGACATTATGGGAGCTTCATAAATTGAAAGTCATAAAAAAATCATAAAAAAGTAATGGATTCCTTTAGCCCCTGGGAGTATAAAACACTACTGTCCACCCATTATTGACAAACTGCGTTATCACCTTGATTGCTTGCAGTAAATAATTTCCTCTTGTTAATAGGTTTCCTGGCAGTTTTCTGGACATGAAAAAGAGCTTCCAATTTAATTTAAACCAAAAGTAGCCACAAGCAAATCTGCAAATAAATGAGAGTAAAATAATGAAGAATGAATTTGAGTTAGAAGAGTGCAATCTGAACTGAAGAAGGTGGTCAAGATTATCTGTAAGAAACAGCAACAGCTGGGACACATTTGAGTTTTGTTCTTTTTTAATACTCTTGGTCCTCCAGGTATTCAGAAGCCTGGAAAGAAGACCATCATGTCTCGTGTCTAAATCTTCTGAAGATCTTCATGATCCACAAACATCAAAATCTGCACTGAGTCATTCTTTCAGGCAGAGAATCGATCGTGCAATCTAACAAAATAATCTGAGTAAGGCCCCAGGCCTGATCGGCCTACCAGCAGAGTTCTGAAGACACCAGAAACCTAGAAGAGCCCAAGCAGGATGTACCATCTGAATTCAGATTTAACACTTTGCTGACATTTTCTCCTTTCTCTACATGCCAAACCCAGCCAGTTTCAAAGCACACTATTGACTCATCTGAGCGAGAACACTTTTAGAACACTTCAAAGCTCTATTTCTATCAGAGAAGCAAGACCTGGCCCCAGCTGGGTTTCAAACGTGATATAAACGTAGCAGCCAAAATTCTGAACAATTATGCATTATCTGAGCAGGGCTGTAATGCAACTTTGCATGCTGGACTTTCTCCACATAAGAAGGTCAATACATATGTTTACCTTGTTAAATGCTTGATAATAATGGCTATCAAAAGAGCTGCAAGCTCTTAGTGGATGTCTTCTTTCAGCTGGTACAATGAAAGAGTCCTGCAGAAATGACAGATACAGGCAAGGTGAAAGTAGGAAGCACTCTTATGGAAAAGTGTGTGGAGTAGTGCAAGCATGTCTAATCAGAACTGACTTGGGGTCTTTGACTCCGACAATAAACATTAAAGAAGTGCAACGTGCCCACAGGCTCAAAGGATCGAGGCTGTGCTCATCACTAGTGAGACAGGCCCTGATTCCTGACAGCATGCATGATCCAACATGGCAGCAGTGCCGTTTTCACACATTTAACATTCACATGGTCCCCTACCTCTATACCTTGCATATCACTTTCAGAAGTAGTTTCAGTTCCACAGTGTTCAACAGGTAAAATATTAGGGATTCTATGACCCATTATGCCACTGCAAACAATGCTTTTCTAACTTAGTATTTTTGTCCTGTTTTCAGTCCAAATATCTAAAAAATAAGATATAATCTCAATCAGAAGTTTTAAGCATCACTTAATTTTCTCATACCATTTTTCATGTCTAGTAATCTTAATTTAAGATGTTTTAGATATTTGGAAACGAGACAAAATTACTGAGTAATAAAAGCTTTTTTGCAGTGTACACAAACTTCTGATTGAGATTATATCTTATTAATATTATTTTTCTTATCCCATTGGCAGATAATTTGGCTTGTTTTAAGCAAACAATGACTTAATTTTAAGGTGTTTTTTCAGAAAACAAGAAATAATTTCTTATGCTATTTCATGTGTCTAGTAAATGTTTCTTGATTTAAGATTTTTTAGATATTTGGACTGAAAACAGGACAAAACTACTAAGTTAGAAAAGCATTTTTTGCAGTGTGATACTGCAACATCACTGGTGGCAACAAATTAAGTTACAAAGTTTAACCCTAAAAGTCTGACTTTTTATTTGCACTAGAGAAATGAGGCTAATTAGGCTAATGAGGCTAATGAAGCTAACAAGAATAATTTACCCACCAACCTGCATGTCCTCACACACTTACTTCAGTGTTTTCAAATAGACTTGCTTGCTTGGTTCATTACACGCATGACATACTGCAGGGTTAAAATGACATAACTGAAACCAGTATTCATTTTCTTAAAGTCTAAATTGTATTTGTCCATATTTGGAGCTAATATTGAGGTAAGAGTTTTGAGGGTTTATTTCATATCCTTTAAAGATAATGAGCCCAAACCATTAAACAGCTTTTGCAGCTCTGTGAAGAGAACTTCAGATAAAATTATGGGCAATTGGAAAATCCCATATGCCTCTGGAGTTCAATAATAATTACAGTAAATGAAGCTTAAAAACCTCAGATGTAGCAGAACCCACACAGACTCTATAGGTAATGACCTTATTCTATGTATTTACGGATCAGACACAGCTCAGCAGAACCAGTGTGCAAGCCCATAAAACTGATTCATAATGTAATTAAATTCCCTGGTATCCGGAGTCGTTAACTTATCAAGAAGTCATCATTCTCACTCTGAAAAGCCTCCTAATGTTTCACCCTAAATATGGGCATAAGGCAAAAGATTAATAACCTGCAAACAAACACCTGAGCCACCCAGACATCTCCAGCGAGTGGAAACCTCCTTGTGCAATCCTTCAGATTCAATGTGTCTAATTATCTCCTCGTTCTTTCAATTAGTTAAGCATTTGTGAGCTGCCTGCCTTCATTGCTTTCACGTCGTCATTATACTTGTCAGGCTTATCTCCAGCACTGTGGAGGCTCCGAGATAAGGCATTGTCCTGATGGAGGGTGCACAGGTAGAGGTGTGGCCAGTAGCTGGGTATTTTCCCAGCAGTTCATCCACCCCTTCTGCTCTCATTAACTCTTATTACAGGCAAACACTTCCCACGTCCGGAGGCCTTGGCAGTCATCAAATATCATCTCTCCACACAAATATTTGTCAGAAAAGCAATGGGCTGGCCTGTCATCACTTGAGCGGTGCGGCCTCTGCTTACCCGACTCCTTGGCTGAATTGCAGCAATTTGTGGCTTCGTGCCTCGTGTGCTCCAGACACTTTTTTTAATCCCAGCTGCATCTGAGGCTCAGCCTAATGGCTCCTAATTCCTCACGAAGCAAGCGGTGCTCACCCGAGCCAGCTCATCCCTGCCTCAGAGAGTGGAGGTATTTGAAACGATGGGCGCAGGCAATAACTGAGGCGCCGGGCCGTGCAAGGGGACGAAAGACGGGATTGTCAGGCTTTATCAGGCCCTCTATTCGCCACACAGCCAGAGAAATGGCCCCTCATAAATTATGAAAGATGTATTATCACACAAATGGAATGGGTGACAGCGATGGAAATTAGAAACAGGGCAAGTTCCCACCACCATGACTGGTAATTATACACCAACAATAAATTACGATTTATCCCTCAACCCAATACCATCCAGGACAAGGGTACATGCACATGTACAACAGAGGGACTGCCCAACACACACACACACACACACACACACACACACACATACACACACACACGTGGACATATACAACATACCTGCTGGCTTATATGCACACAAATACATGTACACACACACACACACACACAAATATATGCTCACACATTTTTTGTACATCTTACAATCTGAAGAATGTACAAAACACATGATTGTGATTGGAGGATGTGTGTATAGCCCACAATCATTTACCCCATACTGGACATGGTCTCTGTTTTATATAATTTAATTTAGATTTTCCACAGTGACCACATTTCTCACAATGGATGTAAGAAAATACAGTTACTTAAATGCTTTTTCCAGTTTGTCTTCAATATGAATGTTCCCCATAAGAGGATAATTAAAATAGAGGGTCAAGCAGGGTCAGCTCATTGCAGCTGGAAGGAAACATACAGTATTGCTTGTCCAAACACATGCACACTATTCATCAGTTGCTAAACTGATCATTTGGACCATTCTGACCAGCTGATGTAATAGTTCTGACAAAATAAAAATGCTATGTTTACTAAGCCCTGACTTTCACAAAATTAGTGCATTATTAAATTAGTAATGCATGAGTACATTGCAATTTTCTTCCACTGTTATGAGATCAATAATGTAAAGTAAAAAGATTATGACTATTTCTGCCATGCAATAACACAGTAATCATAATGATCATATATGGGAAGAAAAGTATGTCAACTTTTTGGAATTTCATGTTTTTCTGCATTAATTTGTCATAAAATGTGATATGATCTTCAAGTCAAGGTTATTGACAAATACAGTATAATGTGCCTAATATAATAACACAACAACAATGGGATCTCTCATATCTAATGCAGAGAACCACCATTAACAACTCACACTGCTAGTGAAAAAAGTATGTGAACCCTTGAGTTAATGATCTCAATAAGGATAATTAGACCCCAGTGTTAAGAAAAGGAGTTGTGGACCAGAGCTACTTTGACTGATAAAACCTCTCAAAACATTTTGAGCTTGCTCCACCCCAGACAAAATGGCTTATGTGAGTCCAAGATCAAGAATTATTGATTTACATAAAGGTGGTAAAGGTTACTTTATAAATTCACCAGTGTACAGCAAACAACCTACAAATGGAGACATTATAAATGGAGCTACTCTATCAAGAAGTGGGCACCTGACAGCACAACAAATACTCATCAATGCGGTAAGGAAATGCATCTTTGGAACTGGCTAACCTCTGTGTAGACCTGCGGTTTTAGAGAAGCTTTGACTCATCTATCTAACCATCACAATAAGGCCCTTGTCAAAGTGGCTCAGATCCTTATGCTCCTGCTTCCAGCACAATACCTTTAAGAACTGACTGTTCACTTGCTGCCTAAATTACCTTCCAACTCCACCCAAATAGGTGCCACTGTCCTGAAACAACTAAATAGTCAATATTCACTTTTCATGACAGTGGTGTAAGTGTTACATATGCCTCATAGGTGTATAGTATGAAGATGAAGAATACTTGGTTTTGAACTGAATGAAGACATATTTTGTTTAGTAAAAGTAAAGAGTTTTGAAATATCAATGTCTGAAATCCATCTATCTGAGAGTCATGTACATGTACATTGGTGAATTGCAGGTTTGAGTGCACAGCCTGAAGAAGGTTATTCCTCAGCAAAGGGATATGTATGGTAATTATTAATTAGTGGGAGGATAATCACTGGTGTGGGTTGCACCTTGGAGACCAGTAGAAGTGTGCAGTAGATTTACAATGCAGAGGTGAACACTAATATCGCTCTCAAAGGCCTCAAAAAGGAACAGAAGAGTTTCAATTAAATAGCCTGTTGTGTGGCTAATCAGCATATTTCTTGATGCAATTTCTTCCCCTTCGCTACAGCAGAAATGTCACATTTTCTTGCACATTAACCCTTGGAAGTAATAGCTTCAATTAATATCATTTTTGAGTTTGTAATTACAAGAAGAAATATTCATACTTCAAATTTGTAACATTACTGTTGAGTATACAGGCACTATGTATGAGTACCTGTACCATTACACTGCACAGGTTGCTTTAATATCAGCCGTCTGCATTGTTGAGTCTGGTCTCTCTCATCTTCTTCTTGACAATACTCCATAGATTATCTATGGGGGTCAGATCAGGTGAGTTTGTTGGCCAATCAAGCACAGTAACACCCTGGTCATTGAACCAGTGTTTGGTACCTTTGTCAGTGTGGGCAGGTGCCAAATCCTGCTGGAAGATGAAATCATCATCTCCATAAAGGTTGTCAGCAGAAGAAAGCTTGAAGTGCTCTAAGATTTCCTGGTAGATGCTGTGTTGACTGTAGACTTTTAGAAAACAAGGTGACCAACACCAGCAATTTACATGGCCCATAAAAAATTACTGACTGTAGAAACTTTATACTGGACTTCAAGCAACATGGATTCTGTGCCTCTTCACTCTTTCTCCAGACTCTGGGACCTTGATTTCCAAATTATATGAATATTTAGATTCATCTGAAAAGAGGACTTTGGACACTGAGCAACAGTCCAGTGTTTTAGCCCAAGTAAGACACTTCTGACGTTGTCTCTGTTTCAGTGTACATTTGTAGCCCATGTTTAGGATTCCTCTGTGTGTAGTGGCTCATGATGACTTCAGCTTCAGCCCACTTCTTGTGAAGCTCCCCCAAATTCTTGAATGGATTTTGCTGGGCAATCTTCTCAAGGCTGTGGTTGTCCCTGTTGCTCGTGCACCTTTTCCTACCACACTTTCCATTTAAATTTCTATGAATATGCTTGGATTCTGCTCTGTTCACAACCAGCTTCTTTAGCAATTACCTTTTGTGGCTTACCCTCCTCAGTCTCCCAGACTGAGACCATTTAAAGCCTCAGGAAACCTTTGCAACAATATCAATAATCATCAAAATTCCCAGAAATAAAGGCTTGATGTATTTTCCTCTGTGTGTAATGAATATACATTACTACTGTATATATTATATGGATTTTACTTTCTGAAAGGAATGTCAACTTTTCCATGATATTTTATTTTCTTATGTTTTAGAGAAAGAAAATTGTTCTCTTTCTAGTTCTTGACATTAAAATATGAAAAAATTACAAACTCAAATCTGTCAATACTCTGTCAATACAATTTGCACATGCATATGTATTTCAAAATAAAATAATGTAATCAAATGCGATGGTTTGGCTATTTGTTCAAGGTGCACCCTGCCCTCAGTCCATAATCAGCTGGGATCAGCTCCAGATGCCTATGACTAAAAATGGATAAGTGGTGTGGACAATGGTTGGATAGATGGATGATGAAAACATAACAATATAATCATGATTGATCAGTATATAAAACATAGCTACATCAGAAGAGTGTAGACAGCTCACGGTCTACGTTCCTACAAGATTGCATTCCGGGATGTGTATGAGCTGTGAGAAAGAGACATCCTTGATGAGATATTCATAGACATGAGATGGTAACATAGGGGAGGATTGTTTTGCAGTAACAAAACCAGTGCGACTCCCCGTCCCTCCCACTGATGGCTCAGGAGCATCTGGGCTTTTGTTCTCCGGCACACGCCGAGCCTTCTGTGCTTCTGCAGGCGAGATGGCTGAAGGTCAACCCTACAGCTTCATTAAATTCACCGCTATCTCTCCCTCTAGCGTGCCTTTCATGCCTTGTGAAATCAGCCTGCTGCTATATGTGCTTTAGCTTTATTTGCTTTGTCCTGGGCTTCACCTGAAGATATGTCTGCTGCTATACAGCTGGCCTTGGAAATGCTGTAATTTGTGGAAAATTAATTTAAGGCATTTGGACATGGATTATAGCTGTTTGATTAAAGGCTTTTGACTCTATAGCTTGCTGTTTTTCTCTCTATATTTGTTTATTTATTTATTTTTTAATTATGGTAGCGCCTTTGAGAAGGATTGCTCTTTTTAAAAGCTGCTGTGATAGATTGAAGATGGAGAAGAGGTGTGGCGTATAACCAAGAAATCCCTCACTGGCCTACCACCATAAATCACCCTGGATGGGTACAGATCTGGTATGCAACTGGTACCATGTATTATTTTTATTCTACTATAACTGAAATTCCACACAATGACACAGATTAGTTACAGTATTGTAACTAATGCATTACAGAAGAGAATACTCTTATATCTAGACACCTACTGTATAAGTCTTAGGCCAGGGCAGCATAATCAATATTTAGCACTGACAGCTAGCTTTAGTAAAAAATAAACAGTGGTGAATTTTTTCAGAGGCAGCCTCATCCAACAAATCATAAAGATATAGACAAATTGTGGTCTGCAGCACTCTAATCTAAAGCCTACAGATCACAGTCACAGCAGTGAAGGTAAAAAAATATGCATATTTCAAGAAGAGCACTCAGAATACATGTTTCTTGGTACCATGAGCTATTCCTTGACAGGTTTAAGGGCAATGCAGTCATCCACACTGCTTATTCCAGATCCAACACATTTCCTCCTTCAGTTCCACCCAGTACCTAAGGCTTCCCCAATAACACAACACCACCAGCTGGGAGGTTGAAGGCTAAACACATGCTTCCTCTATGTCACATGAAGCGCCACCTCGTCTTTTTGAACTGCTGCTAATGCATCTGTTTGAAAGGGAATACTAACTTCCTAGAATGCTCCTGCTGCTTGGGGGTGGGAAAGGTAGTGCCCATCCCGCCCACAAACCCAGGGGGACAGAGAGAGCGAAGGCAATTTTTCTGTCATGGGTTCCCAGCCACTGGTGATAGCACCGCAGGGGATCAAACTTGCAATCGTGCTATTATTGGTTTGCTACGGTTTGAAAGAACATGACATTATTTTTTCAATCTCACCTAACACGTAACAATACATTACAAAATGTTGTGGAATAAAATGTAGGGTATTTAACCTTTAATATTGAGTAAAAAAAAAACAATCTGAACAAAAAGCTTTTGAAAGTACTGTATCTAAGTACAGTAGCAATGCTCAATGTCTATCACCTCATACAGTTCAAATGTGGGAACCAACCTGTAAGTAAAGATACATTCAGCTCATGATTCCATTTCCAGTGCTAGGATGATGAAAACTGTAATCACATTATTAATTACTCTGAGCTGAGAATCCAGAGAGTTGATATAACATCACAGTGTCGCACTGTCAAACTAAGCACCAGTGGTGGAGCAATGGTGACCTCCTAGTGGTTAGCACCATGCCCGTGTGAAGAGAGTTGCAGGTTCCAGTCCCAACCCAGGCACCAGTGAGGTATTATTGAGCAAGGTACCATCCCACAACTGCCTGGGGCCATGGATAGCTGCCATTCGCTCAACATGTGGATGGGTAAAATTCATAGATCACATTTCTTTATTGTGCACTGTATGTGATAAGGTGCATTCACAATGACAAAAGTCACTTCATTTCAGAAACATCCCATTTAGAACCCCCTGCTTTTGGGATGTTACAAAAACAGGAATGTGCCGCAAGTTTTATCCCACATTCATGTTTCCATAAAGAATGTTTCGGCCTAGATTCGAATAAGCAATAAAAACTATTGTATTCTGAGATTATTTGAAATTGGTTAAGTGAAATGGTATATGATTGTTTTATATGTATATATAGTATAGCCACACAATATCACTAGTGGAAAGCGAATGATAAAATACGATGAAAATGTGGGATGTAGGCACATAACATCTTTGAAAAAAGTGTAAAATGTTTTTCTTTTCCCATTAAGGTCTCTGTGAGATTGACAGCACTGTTATTGATACTGCAATGCAAAGGTAGGCATATGAGGGAAGAAGTAATATATATTTTCAGATCCATAAAAAACATTCTGCGTTGTAATAACCCATACTGAACAGAGCTCCATATACATCAAAAGCCTGCAATTCCAATTCCCCTTATAAACCTTCTTTTACTACAATCCACATCCTTCCTCTTTCCAACCTACCATTAAGTAATATACATATCAATATGCATATTTTATGCATTTTCCCCTCAAGTTCTAATTACAAATCTGATTTCCCATTTGTGCTATAGAGTTAATGACTGCATTACACTTCCAGGTGCATGGGTTAGGATTTTCAATGCCTCTTTAAAAGCACCAGCATCATTACGAGCGTTAAAGAGTGACATTTATTGCCATAGTTCTTGCTGTTTTGAACAAAGCTCTCCCCAAGCACCTCTTCCCACCTGTTTATTGTAAAAATTACAAGGCAGATTAACAAAATCAGAATACTAAAAAGGACTGAGGTTTAAATAACTGTGTACCATTTTCTCAGCTCTTTCCTTCTTCTACTTTAAAATGCTGGTGAACTTCAAAACTGCACTATGTTCTCCCAAGAGACACTATTACCTTCATGAGCACCATTCTAAGGGCAGCTAAAGAAACACTCAGCAATATACTACAAATGTAATAACAATGTGGCACACTTTCACTTTTGTATCCTTAAGGTGAAAGGTTCCTTAATTGCTTTTGGTTAAATGGAATAATTCTATGTGATGAATATTATAAACTTTAAGAAGATTTTTTTTATATGTGCACCAGCAATTTTTTTTAAAGAATTATCCATTGCAAGATTCTTTAAGACTCTCAAATTGGTCCTCTGGGACTTCCAGTCTTGAAACAGCATTTGCTAATGGTATTTTTGTGTTAAAGCACCTATCCTGGCCATAGTTCTCGTTTTGGAAAGACTTGGTGTCCCTGTCTACAAAAACCTTTTTTGGTTTTCCCCTCCCCCATTGACAAGCATTTTCAATAAAAACACTTATCAAGGAATAAAGCATCTGAGGACAGATATTAGAACCAAAATATGTTCTTTTAAGGAAACCTCAACAAAGTTACTGCACAACTGTGTGTAATTACAATCAATTAAATATGCTCAATAAATAAAACTTAATAACGTACATCTACTTCCTGTTGATTTATTTGATTTAGTTACTGTTTGTTTGTTTTGAGTTTTAGTCTCAGATGTGAGGGAGTCGAGCTAAGATTTCAGTTTGATAAATCTCCGATCCAGCCGCCACCTCCGGATTCATGAGCGTGAGCAGCGCTTCTGGTTGCAGAACTCAGCGATGTGCAAATCTTTCTGACACCTCTGCATTTTATCAAAGGGTCTCTCTCCCTCTCTCCTTCTCTCCCTCTCGCCTGGCACTGCACGAGAACTACTGGCGGTATTAAAAACCTCAGCCAACCTTTGATCTGTCTTTTTTCAGTCATGTCAGTTTTAACGAGCTGCCAGTAGCTTTGTGCATCAGTCCTTTTCCAGCCAGTCATCGCAGCTTTAATTTGATGCAAATTCACTGTACAACAGGATGTAATCTCGTCAGACAGAGAAAAAAGCAGTCATACATGTACTCATCGGAAGTGGTATCATCACAAGTCTGGAGAACTAGGACAAGCACTATTTTCAGCTAAAGCTACGTATGGACTTAGAAATACATCTTCTGTGAGTTGGTTGTAAACAAGACCACATAAAACATAAAAGCTGCTATTGTGCAATACTTCAGAAATTCCACACAAACTTTACATTAGAAAGAAGTAGCCAAAACTCCTGAGTAGAACGTAAAGAACCCAACAAACACACACAATTTTCCAAACCAGCAAAATGCTGATGCTCCCAAAGGTTGAATGCATTAGCATTTCAGGGAAGCAGGGGGAGTGAGTCTGAGGAACCTGGAGGAGCGAGCACGTCCAGCCCGTAATAATACAAACGCGTCCATGCTCCAGCACAAAGCCCTGCTAAAGGTTAGCATCTGTTTGGCTTCAAAACATTGTGTCAAGCAACATAATATAGGCAAAGGTCTTAAATACATGGAACTACCTTCATTAAACCCAGCAAAGTCATCAATCACCTCAGAGAAGAGAGGAAAGTGTTGAAATTCTGTAGAATTCCAACTTTGAATTGTCGTTTATTAAAGTCTATAATGGCAGGTGGAGGTGAACCAAGAATAGAAACGTGGTTTCATGTAATTGAAATGCTTTGCCTTTCATCAGGTATTTACTATTATACAGTATAAAACATAAAACATGTTTATATTAGTACA
>JBBIGC010000020.1:3394430-3405587 GCA_037576955.1 Lepidarchus adonis
ACACACACACACACACACACACACACACACACACACACACACACACACACACACACACACACACTCCTATCCATGCTGCTGTTAGAATAATGCATTTCTGAGTTGCTGATTGCATTTTTAAGGTTCAGCCAAACATCATTTCTTTTTGCTGTTATGTAAATTGCAGGGCACAGTTCAAGATGAGGACCTGTGCTGTGTTCCGGAGCAGAAAAGGTGCAGACAGATTCCTCTGATTACAACTGCTTCTGTATCTTTTATGGAGTGTCTAATGAAGGCCCCAAAGGGCTGTCCTGCAAAAAGCAAAAAATAAAAAGCATCTGCCACAATGTAGATTACATTGTGTGAATATTTTATGATGAATGCCTGTCAGTTTTGGAACCCAAAAATATCTGAAATATTTGATGTAGGTCAACATGGGAAGCCTGGTCAGCAGGAGCAACCAAAGAGGGTGAAATGGCATTTAATCATTATGTTGCCCACCAGCTTTCCATAGAGATCAGATATGCCCCAACTTTTGCAAGTTTTAAAGAGAAATCATGCACTTACATGCATGTACTTAATATGAAAGCTTACTTTTATTCTTTTGAACTAATTTCATTTCTTAATTTTATTACTAGAGTCCACATCGCCAAGTCCATGGTTCTCTTTTAGAAACCAGTAGATTACTCTTTCCACGTTGGGGGTAAATTGATTCCCCAAGCAAAGGAGTTTACGTATCTCGAGGTCTTGTTCATGAGTGCTTACAAAATGGAGCATGAGATAGACAGACAGCATCAGCAGTAATGCAGGAGCAGACCGGACCGTTCCAGTCTCTCTATGTTCCAACTCTCACTTATAGTCTGGGGATTTGTTTAGTGACCGAAAGAATAAGATTGCGTAAACAAGCGGCCGAAATGAGCTTTCTCCTTAGGGTGGCTGGGTCAGCCTAAGAGATAGGGTGAGGAGCTCAGACATCCGGAGGGAGTTTGGAGTTGCGTTGAAAGCAGCCAGTTGGGGAGGTTCAGAAATAAGGATGCTTCATTGGCTCCTTCCTCTTGAGGTTTTCCAGGCACGTCCAACTGAAAAGAGACCTCTGGGTAGAACTTGCTGGAGGGACAATATAGCCCATTTGGCCTTGGAAGTCCTCAGGATCCCCCAGGAGGGCATTGCTGGTAGAGGGATGTCTGGAACGCACAGCTTAGCTTGCTGTCACCATGACCCAACCTCAGATAAGCAGAAGGAAAATGAATAAATGAATGGATTTTTATCACTTACATTTTTAAATTCAATTATTTGGATCTTAAAAGCATTAATAACTTCTGTGTATGGCAATGTGCCTTATAAAAAGGCTTGCTTTGCCCTAAGATGAGTATCACATGAGTCATGTGCAGTATTACATGCTGCACATGACCATCCTCACTAACCTCAAGGTGCAATATTCAGGGTAACTGCAATCACTGCTGTTACCATAATTTATTTTAATCTAATTGTACCATAATGTATCATACTATTTTTACTGCTTTTTCATAGAAAATCACATTTTTACCCTGTAGTTTTGGTTACTTCTATATTTATAGGACCTTTTTATCTTCTACCTCGTACTGTAGTACTGTGTTTTTCCTCTTTAACTTGTATTTTTTATTACCTTTTATATTTATTAACTTTGTATTTTCTTTAGAATAGGATGCAGTTTATTTTTTTTCATTGTCTCTATGTTGCAGTCATTACATAAGCAATTTTCCTCAGGGACAATAAAGTTTTTCTGATTCTGATCTGATTCTGATTCTAAGATATATTACTGACCCACAAAAAGAGTTTTTCCTACTAATACCTGACCAACCTTTTGTCATATTGATCCTTTCTAATTGACAAACATGAATGAATAATATGTATTGTACTGTTTTAGAGACTGCAGCGCTGTCAGTGCATGACATACTGTACATATAATAAATCAATAACCCTTGAAATATAGCATACTGACACTGACACGATTTCTAAAGTGTTCACACTAGGCGACTTGTTTTCCTGTGATTGGAATCTCAAACATCATCATCTGCCTGATCTGCACCCGAGGTTTACACTACAAAAATAATAAGTACATTTTTGTATGTTTGCTTCTTATATAAGCATATGTTACAACATGGTCTGCACTGCTCAGGCGTTGCAGGGCATCATGGGAGAGTGACTGCGTTTGAGGATTTGTGAGTGTTCATTACTGTTTGGAGGGTGTTATTGTGATTGTGAGATTGGGAATGTGTTTGTTATAGTTAGGGAGGGATGGTGTTATTGTGTGTGGGTTTTAGGGAAATGGGCCGAACCACCCCCAGCGGGGTTTTTAAAGAGAAAGGTGGCTTAGGGGTGGTTCGGCCATGTTGAGTTACCCACACTTGGGGTTTGTTTGTGCTGTGTGCAAACTCTCCTAGACAGGGCGCATTGGTTCTGGAGCAATTTTCAGAGCTGGTAAATAAACTGGAAGTGGGCTTCGTACCGTATTTGTGCACTAGACTCTTGTGTGAAGTGTCTATTCTTACCCTTGATGAATTTTAAAAATGGAAATTGGTCACAATACTGTCCACCATTTCTATACACTCACCATCACTGGTAATGTTAGTGGACTCTCCCATTGTTATAACATTTGTTTAATTTACCCCCTCTTTATTTCCTCCTTAATTTTCTTTATGAAGACGCTAAGATTTTACTGATTTTCTACCATCGTGCCATCAGAGTATTGAGATATCAATTCAAGATGATGATGCATGTGTATGCAGCGGCCTGCCTCTTTTGGCTGTTTTGTTTATATTTGCGTTTTTATTGATTGCTAAGCCACACAAGGCTTTAATTCAGTACAGAAGAGCTGAACTGTGGAACAGTAGAATGCAGTGCAAAATTTATGCATGGCCAAAGCCGGCATTTATTTCACATGAGATACAGCAAACTACCAAAGCTTATACTGCCCACCCACTGTTGCCCAGGAGATGGAGGAGACACCATAAGCAAAAATGTTGCAGGAGGAGCGGCCTGCATGCTAGGCTACTTGCGAACCTGCAGAAACCTGCTCTTCCCATTCTATTCCTTGCAAAGGGCAGATTGCTCGCCAACAAGATGAACAAAATGCATTTGAGAATGAAAAGCTGTATGGCAATTTTTACCTGTAAAATATCCTGGATGCTGCAGTGGAGCTAGAGGGGTGCTCTCCTCTCCTGGCAGGCAGGGCTACAGCTTCAGCTTAAAGCAAAGGTGGAGGTTTAGCGCTGTACATCCACAAGTCCTGGTGCACAGCCATGAACATTATTGCAACTTTCTGCTCCCCTGACCTGGAATATCTCACAGTTCAATGTAGACTGTTTGAGATGGTAAGAGAGTTTTATTCCATCCTGATAGTTGTTGTTTATATCCCACTGCATGCTAATGCTAAATTAGAATTGAAGGAGCTGCAGTGCCTGATCATCAGGCAGATGAGTGCTAACCCAGCAACAACTGTGGTCAGGACAGGGGACAGCAACCAAGCAGAATTAAAAGCAGTACTTCCCAAATTTCACAGACTCATTGGTTTTCCAACTAGAGACAATAAAATACTGGACCTGGTTTACTGTAAAATTGAGAGCATATATGGCTCTAGCAACATCTCATGTTAGCATGGCAGACCATATACTTGTGAAGCTTATCCCAGTCTACAAAACCCTGATCTACAGGACAAAACCAATCACCAGAACAGTGCAGGTATGGACTGAGGAGGCTACTTCAACATTACAAGCACACTGAATGGGGAGTGTTCAGAATCAGAAAAACTTTATTGTCCCTGAGGAAATTGCTTAAAGGATGGCACAGCCCTACAGGGATGCACATCATCTGTCCTCTCCTATGTGCAGTTCTGTAGTGATGCTGTCCTCCCCACAAAGTCCATCAGGGTTTTTTCTAAATCAGTGAATGGACAGCAAAGTACGAGACCTGCTCAAAGCTGCTTACAGGTCAGGTCACAGACTGGCTTACAGCTGGGGCAAAAAAGAACTGAAAAAGTCCAGTTGCCAAATACAAGTACAAACAATGCATTGACGAGCATTTTGATAACAACAGTCCTTGAAACATGTGGAGTGTCATAAGGACCATAACTGACTACAAACACAGTGACCACCCGGTCAGCCAGGACTACACCCTTTCTGACCCCCTGAACTATTTCTTTGCATGCTTCAACTCAACCAGCAGCAGAGAAATAGAACAACTAACACAGATGGTGGAACAGCATCAGCCTCTCATCCTGTAGCTTCATCAAGTGATCAAGTGAAGGACCAGATAAAGTGGGACTCTGAAACTACTGTATTATTTCTGAACATTTTCATTTTGATGGTCTGGACAGCCATCAGTTCATTTACAGGAGGAACAGACTGACAGAGTATGTGGTTCACTGACACTTCACTCAGCCTTGACTCATCTGGCGCACCCTAACATTTATGTGAGGATACTATTTTTCAATTTCAGTTCCGCTTTCAACATAGTGATTCTGGACAAGCTGACACTGATGCTGTATAACCTTGGGATAGTCGACTCGGATTCGTGACTTTCTCACTAACAGGCCACAGGTGGTGGGAAAGGGGAACTGCACTTCATCCACATTAATACTGAACACAGGCACCCCACAGGGCTGCATGCTCAGCCCAGCCCTCTTCACCCTCCTGACCCATGACTGCTATGCCACAGAGCCACCATAGAGAGCACTCTGCCTTAGTGCAACAGTGTGGTATGGAAGGTACACAGCACAAGAAGAGGGCTGTATGTATCACTGCAGACTTCACCCATCCAGGCAAGAGATTGTTTGTTCCATTTCCCTCAGGGAAATAGTACAGGGACATTAAAACTTGGACCACCAGACTGAGGGACAGCTGTTTCCCCAGAGCTTTGAAATCTACCCGCCCCCCCTCTGCAAATATGCACACCACTTCCCTGCAGTCATGTATCACATTTATTTCCCCCCAGTATCCTGTCACACATTCATTTTATCAGATGCAATCATTACATATCTCATATCAATTTTCATGTCAATATGTCAATAGAGAAATCTTGTTTGTCTTTGTACATTGTCCAAAGCATTTTTTGCACATTCTCCATAGTGACCTTAAGTATCTTGCAGTGTGACAGTGTGTCTTGTGTAATGTTGTGTCTTTTGTATTTTTGTATTTGCGCTTAAGAGCTGTCAAACTAAATTTCATTATGTGCTAACATAATGAATATAAACATTTATTGTCTTCTTATCTTATCTCTTATCTTAACGTTTGCATCACCGTTGTTAAATCTGTGATCACCTTCCTCTAGTCCAACTTTACTTATGTTTTATTCTGCATACAGATTGATTAAGTATGGTGATAGTATGCAGCCTTGTCAAAATCCTCATTGTCAGTTCAAAAAGGTTCTAGTCTGCGTTAAATGTTGATGCTACTGTGGCAGGCGATATCTGAAGAAAAGTGAACGTGTCATTGTGAATGCACTTCATCACTCAAGTGCACCACAACAGAATGTGACATCTGCATTTAATCCATACACATGTACAGCTTTCAGCATTGCCCAGGGAGAGTGTAACAGGACAGTATTTTGCTTGAGGGTACCTCAGTGGTGCCTTGGCCAGGACTCGAACCTGCAACCCAGTGATCTCAGGGTACAAGGTCCTAGGCATAGGCCACACCATATGGTATATGTCCCTGAACATTTTATTACTCACTGTACATTTAACTTCAGCAATCTCTTATACATGCATGTGTTGCCTCATATTAAATAATGTCTACACATGCATGTCTGACTACAGCTGCCTTGCCTCTTTAATAATCTTTAGGAGTGTCTTTGGGTAAATATGAACAAAACAGATTGTTGTATCTGGTGTTATCATTGCATCATGATAACATATAAAGAGAGTGGGTAGTTTCACAAGACAATATCTTGTGCATGGGAGTGATGTGCAAGAGGGGATTCACAGTAGGAAAAAAAATAATTAAATGTAGCAAGGGACTGTAAGAAAAACCACTGCTTCGACTCAAGGCCTAGTTTAGCCATAATATAATACATTATTCATTAAAATGAAGAAAGTTTTGAGCTCTCCCGTAATGTTACTATGTCTGAGATAATGTAGATAGATGGTGGTATTTCTGACTACTGAAAAAGTCTCAAAGTTTCTTGTGCAATTTAGTCAAATACTAAGCTTAATCAGTGTCCACAAAACAGTCCAATGAGCAAGAACAAGTTTTTGTTAGATAAAGTGCACTTTGATTTATTGAAAGAGCTGCTGTAATTAGGCTTTTCTGAAAAGCACTTATGCCTTTTAGCTCTTACCCATGAAGTCTGTGTGAAGTATCTCAGCAGCCCTGTTGCTGGATACTGTGAAACCCCGTTCACATTTAAAATGACGTCAACTGTAAAACTGCCATGGAAGCTGTGCTGCATGTAGTTTCCATTTCTTTTCACACATACAGGCTATTTACAGGCTATTGTACTAAAAAACTTTTTTTCTTTTTTTTAAGTGTTCATAGCCTTCTTGACAAAACTGATTAAGTCTAATACTTTTTTCCCTCAAGAAATCATCTCACTTTATGACCAAATATGTAATTAAAATATGTTACAGTGTAAATTTCAATAAGCATAATACTTACAGCCTGCACAGTCGTGTCACATTTAAGTTAATATAATGTTGTATTCTAAATATTATTCCACATTTATACTTTAACCTTCCTAATGAAATTTGACACAGTATGAAAGACAGGTGACATTTTCAAATTATGTAAAAATGTATGTTTAAAAAATATTCATTGAAAACTGCTGGCAATAGATTGGCTCTTAGGTCGTCATGCTTATTGGCACATTTTGGTTAAATGGGTTTAAAGCCTATAAGCACTGTGGTGTGGAAAAATGGAACTATGTTCTTTGGTAATGGATCACCACATCATTACCAGACCTGCTTATTCAAACGTGTTAAGTTCATTCCCTGAAGAGAATATGTTGATTTCTTTTCAGAAAATCAATAAAATGTAATAGATTGGATATGCTAACTTCTGCACTTAACTGTGTAGGCACAGTATGTTTATCCATTTATCTGATTTATTTGGCCTTGCTGATATATTCCCATTCTTTTTTTTCCTTTTCCCTTAGAGTTCTGTTTTATCTTGTTTTGACCTGTCTGCTTGCCTCTGTGTTTAAAAGAAGCTTTGCCTGAAAATATCTTTTCCGTTTTTTCTTTGATTATGAGGTCTTTACTGTTGGCACATCCAGTGAATTCATATTCACTGAATGTGCCTTCACATGCATCCTACCACATATGTCACCAAATAATTAAATAGAGAAATGACTGTGACTGACACTGAGAGAAAAATGGAATAACCTAAGGAGTGGTTGAGAAGGTTCTCTAGAGGTTTTTTTTTAGGTAATTCTTCTCAGGAAAAAAGAAAGAACAGCAATACAACACAGGCAAATATTAGCAGGCAAGCAAAAGAGGCAACCAAAAATCCTGGGATAACCAAGGTATGAGAGCAAAGCAGCTCCAGGAAAATGGACACTGACAGAAAAAAAAAAATCACAGAAAAGCTACATCTGTGGGTAGCATCATTCAAAAGCAATGTTCTTGGCTGCCAAAATCGGTAAATGTAGGAAGTGCATGAAAATTGCCCACTTTATGTTGGTGGGTCGAACGGCCTTGGTGGAAGAAGAAACTGCCACAGCCAGACAGTATTCTCAGAAAGGTGTTCATTTCCTGCGAGAAATGCTGCTGTGAGAGCTGAATGATGCCAATAGGATGCTGCTGTAAAATGTATTTTCTATATGGCTATAAATAATCAGCTTAAACCAAGGACAACATGTGCTTTCAGAAGTTCTGGTCAAACGTTCTATGGACTATGTGGTCCTTTTATCTACTATACAGCCTTTGGAGCTAGACATTGGAGCTAGACAGACATTGTAATCAGTGGGGCACTGTACATGTGAAGTGTTTCGGACATGTACTGTATGTTGTCGTGTGGTCATCTTCAGCCAGGTAGGTGAACATGGCTGAGCTTACTGTTGCATGGGAGGAAAAGCAAAAGTACAGTGAGCTGACTGCAGCATTTTTCCTCTAATAGGCTGCCTCCATATTTTCTTCCCATGCAACAGTAAGCCCAGTCTTGTTCAGCTTCCTGGGTGAAGATGGCCCCTGTGGTAGCTTAGACCTTGCCTGACTCTTGAGCAAGGTATTGTCCTCACGTCACTGCTCACTGGGCACTGTTGGTTGCCACTGTGTGCACATGGAAGCACAGGCAACAGTTTTATGCTTTGCCCCCAAAAGTGGGCATTTTCCTTTAGTGTTCACAACAAAATGCAATGGGGAAAACTCAAATGTTGTGTTGACTGTGTATACTGGTGGGCTCTGGCTCTCTGCCCCAGAGGATCGGGCACCTATCCACGAGCAAACAAAACAAAACTTTTCCTTATAGCGGGACGTTTGGGTCCCAGCACCCACAATCTTACCGCTACCTCTTCAGAACAGGCTCACGTCCCGTTCCACAACGCCGGCTCACTCATTCTCCCCTTGGCTCCCCTGGGCCACGCTCGCCCCTTTTCATGCCATAGGTACCCGCATCTTTACCCACCCGGGTGTTTTTTTCCTCCTCAGTTTGGCACATGTTCATTCCACTTTCACGTTCACTTTTCACCAATGTCCTCGACTTCTACTCCTCCCACCTATTTCCTTTCTTTTTCCTCCAACCTTCGCTCCACTTCTGTTTCTCCGGGTGCTCTAATTCTCTCCCCATGCCACGCTGATGAGGGAGAGAATTTACACGCTGTACCCCCTCCCCCCTCCGCTAGGTTCTTCCAGAAAGTCCCTGGCTGTATTTTGATGTGCAAGAGAGAGTATTAGTAACCAGTCATCCCCTTAGTGCCCACCTTGGTGCCGCCTGTGCCTGCATTCTCCACCCTTTGTAACGGGCATGTGGTATCACAGGCAACAGTTTTGTGCTTTGCCCCCAAAGTGCTTTGCATTTTGCAACAAAACACAATAGGGAAAACTCAAATATTGAACGTCCCACCCACTCCTCCATGGTCAGGATGCGGCCTCCTGTTGTATCGTGTTAGCTCTTGGGCCCAGAGGGCCGGCCACCTATTCATGCAGGAACAGGATGGAGGGAAAAAAACAAGGTTTGGAGCAGCCTCGTTACCACAATTTATTGTAAGTTGAATACAATTGTAGTAACGAGGCTGCCCCAAACCTTGTTTTTTTTAATGGTGTCAAAAGTGACAGTAAAAGTACCTTTAATACAATGCTCAAAAGGTGCAATACAGAGCCTCGGGTGGGCGAATGTCTCCCTCTGGTGGACTGACAGAGGAATGGCCCAGGGCAAAACACATAGACACTTACGTCAAAATTCCACTTACAACACATAATAGGGAACAGAACCCAATGTTAATTAAAGGCTAAAAATTTTTCTTTCTTTATCATCTTGCTAAAAGCTTGAACTGATTATTGTTGTAGAAAAATAACATGGATCATAAATCATTTTATTGGGAATATGTTTATGTATTTAGGAAACCTTGAATTTACACTAGGGTGTACCATCCCTGTAGTCAAGTGTCCTCGTTTCCTTATTTATAGACTGGGATCTTCATGCTCTACAATGTGTACTGTATATATATGATCACTATGGCCTGCAGAATTGCATCCGCATGTTGTAGGAGGAGCAGGGTCTGGTCCAAATGAGGCACATGTGCGAGCGTGCTCTTCCAGCATGGAGCAGCTGCGGTCCTGTCAGCATCCAGTGGCATCCGTGATAAATTACAGCAACCCAGTGGAGCCCTCAGTGATGGGCCCACTCATGACTCACTGCTCTTTGTCTTGCATGAATTCTGATGCTGGAGGCTTGGGATTTAGGACTTGGTTGCTGCAAACATTCAGCTTTTCTCTTCTTCTTCTTCTTCTTCTTCTTCTTCTTCTTCTTCTTCTTCTTCTTCTTCTTCTTCTTCTTCTTCTTCTTCTTCCCATCTCTGCAGAAGGCAATAAACACTGGAGAAGACTACAGTGAGCACAGACAATGTGTGCTTTAAGTGAATGGCTTTAGTCAGTTGTGCTCAGGGCAACTCAGTTTCAACGCTCTACATATCTAGTTCGTAACTCTGTGGGTGTAGGATTGAATAAGCACTTATTTTCTGCAAAATGTACAACATTATTTTAGATGTTAAGCGAATTGAACAACTGTCACATTTAATCCTGTGGCGGACAGTGTTGAGCTAGAAAAAAATAAACATAACCAAATCCAGCCCATAATATGTATAGCTATAGCTTAGGGACACAAAACATTAACTACTACTGGTGAGTAGTCTACTACTCACACAAAGTGATACAATGTATGGAAAAAGTTTAGACTGTGGTGATATCATATTATAAAGGTAGGGATGTAAGTACGAGCATTTAATGGTGATTTCCTCATCTCAAACAATTTATTGAAACAAAAGCCAACAACAGTGATGAGAACACCACAACAAAAATGTCAATGTCTCAATATCATGTCATATGCCCTTGAGCATTGATTGCAGCTTGATGCTGTTCACAAGTCGACTTATTGCCTGCCGAAGCATGGCGTCCCACTCTTTTTGAAGGGAGGCCCTCAGGTTATTGGGGTTCTGGGTTGCGGCATTAACAGTCCATCCCCTAATGATGCAACCTTAATGAGCTTAATGAACTGTTTGAGCAATTGTTTGTAAATGGAAGAAATACAAAATCAATTAACCTCAAACTGGGGCTCTACACAACATCTCAACTCGTGGGGTAAGGATGATCATGAGAAAGGTGAGATTTCTGCCTAGAACTACATGGGAGGAGCTTGTTAATGATGTCAAGGCAGTTGGGATCACAGTCACCAAGAAACCTAGTGGTAACACATAATGTGTAACATGTCATAATGGATTAAAATCCTGCAGTGCCTGCAAAGACCCTACATCTTGTTTGCTAGGGGATTAAATACTTATTTTCTAGGTTAGGACATTGCCCCTGGGATCAAAAGGTTGCATGTTCAAGTCCCAACCTGGGCACCACTGAGGTGCCCTTGAACAAGGTACCGTCCCCACTTTACTGCTCCCCGGACGCCTCTGCAGACGGCATCCCACTGCTCCACATGTGCACGTGTGATGGGTTAAATGCAGAGAATAAATTTCCCACTTGTGGGACTATAAGGGATA
>JBBIGC010000020.1:3407425-3417783 GCA_037576955.1 Lepidarchus adonis
CAAAATCAGCAAATAATTTTCCCGTCCTCTGCATTTAACCCATCACACATGCACATGTGGAGCAGCGGGCAATTGTCAATAGCAGCGCCCGGGGAGCAGGTGGCTTAGTTGTTAGTACCTTGCCCTTGTGAACAGAAGGCCACATGTTTCAGTCTCTGCCCAGGTACCACTGAGGCAGCCTTGAGTAAAATGTTGCATTGCTCCCTGGATGCTGCAGATTGCTGCCCACAGCTCCATGTGTCCATGTGTGATGGATTACATGCAGAGGTCACATTGTAGTATACTTTATTATTCCACACTTATATTAAGGTGCTGTATGGAATTATAATACCTTCATTAGAATATCAAAATTGTCCTTAAGAGCTTACAGCATAGCTACATGATAATATTAAACTACAGCTATCGATCGTCGAGCTTTCTCTGCTATCTAACTGATGGGAAGTTCCCCTTCAGCTTTCAGCTAAGTATCCTACACTCAGTCGAGCAGCGACACCCAGAGGAGAGAAGAAGTTATGACGCCAGTCAGTCAAATTGGCAGTGATCGTGAATTTTAAATACAAATTTGCATACAGATATCGTATTGTGAGAGTAAGGACAACAATATATGGCCATATTGATATTTTGTTACAGACCTAATAGAGAGTATGCATTTAAAAAAATCTGCTGGGGAACAGCAGAAATATACCTCTGCCCCTGTAAAAAGGGTCGGCCAAAGCCGATGGTAAACACACCTCTGTGCCAGCTTTTGATGAGTGTCCTGCAGCCATAAAATTCCATATAATAATACAGTTCAGCTGGTCAGTAAAACTATTAAAAACGGTTGTCGTTTGGCCAGTTCATACCACAGATTTTAGTTTTTAATTTGGTAAAATATCCCAACTTTTCTGGAAATTGGGTTTTCAATTCATTTTGGACCTTCATTTGGATCTTACATGTCATACTTCTATAATTGCAGGCTTTCTCAGCCAGATCAAGGACCGTGCTCTGGTAGACACCTGGTAACAAATGGATCTATTCTTTGAGTCAAAGCATTTTTTCCTGAATTTTTCCATGCTTTACCTGTGATGTTGTACATGTATTTGAAACATTAGTTTAGCTCTCAGATTCGAGTTTTAGGCCTTTTCTATTCAAGCTGACAAGAGCTTGATCTGCTGGAAATAACTGTTCAAGGCCTTTGCCAAGAAAGCAAGTAAACAGACTATATATACTAAAATTCTGGACTATTGTCAAGATGCATGATAGGGCATGATTTTTAAAATTTTTACATTAAAAAAATCCATAAACTTGTTCACTCTCAGGAGGAGATTATATAAAAGGGGATTTAGTCTGGAGAAAATATTCAGTGAGGCATGCACATCTGTTGTGAACGATCTGTTTGTCCTTGGCCACTGGAAGTTTAATCAATTAAAACCAATAATTCTTGATGATTCAAGTTTTCAAGGTGACAGCACCAAGACTTTCCAGCCTTTCGGATGTGTAGCTAATGTGTGGCCCCCGATGTCTTGCATGAGATTCCTCCAGAGCACTGATTTTGATGCTTTTCAGTGAACCCTAACATTAAAACATCCACTCAACTGTAAAGAGTCAAACATTTTGGTTCATATAAAAAGGATTTTGTCTACACTGCAGAAACAAAAGAGACCAAAGCCAAAGAGCAGCGCTGGAGACCACAGGAGCATCTGGCAGCCTACGATGCTGGACAGAAGCACTGAGCATGGAGGATAATTCTCTGGATGACATGATATTGCCATTCCTCAGTCATGCTGAAAGTGCTGAACCATGACATGTCCATGAAGAAGAAACCACATCTTGTTAGTTTTAAAGACTAATTGGGGTGCACATGGTATCTTCTATCCCCCCTAACAGCAGACAAATAATGGTGGGAAAGTAGAGAGAGAAGAAAGGGTAGATGGAGAAGAGGTAATTGCATTTGTTTCTCAAAATCAATTAAGCAAATTTGACAGATAAGGCATCCATAACAACACTGCTGCTGCATTAAAAATAAGTTACAAAACAAATATTAATATAATGTAGAAAGCAAAGCAAATCACAGGCTCCCCAGTCAGCAGCCAAGTCATGCAGACCCTGATTATTCAAACGAGCCGGCGTAAGGCGACAGATCTCCTCAGAGTGTAACGAGGAATGAAACTGGGATAGACAAAGTAGATATCAGAATTACAGGAAGACATCAGCTCTGCCTGACAACTCTAACAGGCTACCTCTTCATTACAAGCACAGAGAGGTCTCGCACGGGTTTGCCGCTGACATGCTACACCATTGCGCACAGATGTGGAAAGAAAGAAGGCTTTTCTTATTTATTTATTTCCCTTTGTGGCAGGTTTGACATTAATTAAATCATATCTTATGTTCCTCAGGTCTGTTGCATAAAATCTAAAGAAACTACTCCTTGTATCATGATGGAGAGGTGACACCCTTTCATGGCTCTTGCAGCATGCAACTACAGATTTAAAAACCCAATATAACTCAATACATTCTATACAGTTTATATTTGAATGCATTTATTTAAATGTACTATGTATTTATTTTCTTTTGAGGAAGAATTTCCTGTTTTTAATGTTTCTAGAGCAACCATTCACCTAAGACAACCAAAATCTGAAAATCTGAAAATCTGAAAATCTGAAAATCTGAAAATCTTCACACTCGAAACTTTAATCCTAGTAACTCAAGTCAACACCAGACAAATCAAGAGAAAACTTTAAATTCTATTAGTTTTATTGCTTCTATTTGTTTTATTATATCTATTTTTTTTAAAACAACAAGCTGAAAATTACAAGTTGTATTTTTTATGTAAATGACCCTGCCTTTATAGCTCACCAACAGGTCAGTCCAACAGAAAATCTATTCTAAGGTTCTAAAGTTTGAGGCTGAATGGTTTGGGGTTTAAAATATTTAACACTGCATATGATTTTAATCTATGGATATCTTTAAATATATATTGTGGTATATTTAAATCTACCTAATCATTTCTGTATATATGATCATAAACAATGAATCTGGACTATGTATTATGTTGGTCAACCAGCATATTGTTGTAAAATTCTCATCTCTCATACATTTTTATATAACAAAACACTGACTGCGTAGGAATACAGAGATGAGGCCCAGCAAGGGAATTCTAGTTTTAATCCCAGCATGTGCTGTTCATGGCTTTGAATGTAACTGCCCACGTACTTACCATTGTGAGGAAAGCATGGAAAGGTCCTTTTCCTCCCGCACTGTGACGTACCACTTGCTTGAATGCCAGAGAATTCTCTGTGTGCAAGAACATCTCTGTGTGCTGCATCTCATACTTCAAGACGATGTGTCAGACTTTGTACTTTGAAGAAGATGAGTGGAGCTTCTTTTTTGACCAAGCTTTTGGTACTGACTTACAAAAACATGTGAATTTGTTTTTTCAGAATTCTTATACAAATAAATTATTTAAAAATCTTAAAATGTGATTTCCTGGATTTTTTTTTTTTACATTCTGTCTCACACATTTGAAGTGAAACTTTGATGAACATTACAGATTATTTCATCTTTGTACAATTTAAGGTTATTTACTGTAACAAAACTGCTTAAATTACCAGTAAACATTGGAAAAATTGAGTGTTCTGAAACTTTTGACTGGTAGTGTAACAGTTCATCAAATTTTAACTGTTCTTATAAATTTGTTTTTCTAAAGATGATGTTTTACCAAAGCTGTTCTAGTAAAATAGCCACCTTTGTTAAACTAACATGATTTTTAAATTCTATATTATACCTGGTGTTGTCATAAATACTTTCACAAAAAGTTATTTCATGAAAGTAGCCATCAGAGAGAAAATGAAAGAGCTTCCTAAAGTCCTCAGGGACAAGCTGGGGACAGCTCTTGAATAAAAAAATCTACAAAACCCTTACATTTCTCGCTTAGTATAACTAGTGCCAAACTATGAATGTGGAAAACTCATAGATCTGCGACTCACCAGATCTATGTAAGATTACTGATAAGGAAGGTAAGAGAAAAGCCACCAGTCAACTATAAAGAGTTGCAGGCAAAATAAAAGTAGGAGGAACAACCATTGCAGTTAAAGAGCAAGAATCAATTAAATTCCTCAAATTCCTACACCCCATACAGTAACTACTGCTTTACCATCATTGAAAACAAAAGAAGAAAAAAAAAGAAAAAATATAACCTTGCTCAATTGACTTTCATCAAAATTGACCATAGGACATTCAATAGTGTCTCTTCAATTTCTCTGTAATTTTGGTTTTATCAATAGCAAGGGAGTTTAATGTAATTTTCTCAACAATTGCCTCCTATAGAGGACAAATTAAATTCTGACACGAGCCTCTAATTACAGCATACCTGCACTGGATCATGTTCTGAATGCTGTCCTGATGATGGACAGTGAAAGAGGAGATTTAGCACTTTGTAACGTCTCGCTATCTCACAGAGCTCAGTCTACTCCCAACCATCAATCAGCCAAGCCTCATTTGGACAGACTTGATGGCGTGTGATTGTGATAGAGCCTCTGTTCGCCTCCTCCTCTTCCATTATTCTCTTGTTCAACCCCTCTGGTGTCTGTTTAAGACACCCTACTTTGCCAGAACAAGCCTGGGCATGCCTTTGTCGCTGAGCGTATTAGGAGCTTTCTCTCTTCTCATGCTGGATTCATTTACAAGATACGAATTCCGATCCTCCGCAAAGTGCTAACATACAATCAGAGCTGATGAGGGGAGAGCAGCTGTTGCAGCCAGAGAGCTTGTCAGTTCATCTGACGGATGTGGCATCGGCTGAGAAGATGGGAGGGAGAGATTCTGCAGCACAGTCACACGGCTGCCTAGATATATTTGGATGATTGCTTTTAATTACATTCTTAAAACTGACGCATTAGATTGAAGCGATGGCGCATTTATTAGTACTGTTTTGAAAAGAAGCCCAAGAAAATGAATAGTTACAGATAGCACCATCTCTGAAGGGATGCTTTATCATTGGTAATAAGAATTCTTCTTTTAAATGGTAATTGGTCTAAATTACCTTTAATGAGAAACACAACAAGATTCACTGCATGACAAATGACTTAACAAGCCCTCTGCATTTTCTCACAGTCAGCCTCGGCACACATCATTCTATTAAAGCTTGTTAATTGTCAGGCAAAATGTGATTAAATTATTAATCATGGCTTTACGTGGACGCCATTAACCAGCCACACCACCTTGACATGATTGTCTTCTGGGAGTAGTCTTGCAAGTGTAATGAATGCGTTGGCCTAAATAAGTCAACAGCAGTATGTGTGTATGTGTGTGTGCATTTGTAGCTGTGTACTGCTGTCTACTGGATGTAATAAATGTTAAAAGTACAAGAGACCGCTATAAAGACGACCACTCAGAATATTCAAGTCTGTGCCCATGAAAAATAACTTGATCATGTATGTTGAATATGTGAACATCCCAAAGTTTGATGCATTCCAATGACTGGTCAGAGTCCAGATGGCCAGCATTAACGTCCTGCTGGGTCCTGGCTTAAAACAGACAGCCATGCAGATTTAACTTTAATAAAAGTGTGAAGTGGTACTCATTAAACAATGGCACTCATCCTATGGTTATGGGGAAAGTCCTTTTACTTTCTGATTGGTTTCTGCAGAGGAAATTGACCTTAGATTCATAACCACAAGAATAAGTTCATAGCGATTTATGGAAAACAACTAAGTTGCTTCTTGTTATAACATGTCAAGACTGTAGCTGAAGAAATGTGTGCAATGTCTTCTTCTAAGTCTGAAACACCAATTAATACATTCTTTAGCATCAAATGCTCTTTAGTAGAAAATGTTTCCCAAAAGCTGATAGTGATCAACCTGCTCATGCTACCAACCAATATTTAGCTAATTTATACTGGCAGGTTGAAAAAAACAATGCCCAATGTGCCACCATGATATCACTAACTTGACATGTCACATACATTTCTGGTCATATACTGTAATACTGCTAATGTAAAGGTGTAAACACATTTGATATATAAAGGTATAAAACCATTTCATGCTGAAAGATTATAAAAAGATTTTTTTTGCAGTTACTCTTTGACTACTTGTAATATTGATATTCAGTTTCATATCTATAGCTTCAAGAAAGTGTAGTCACAGTTTTCCCTCACAAAACTCTCTACATATTAACATCAATCAAAGCTGATATCTTGGTGAGTTCCTAATTACTGCATGTTGGGGGTTAATCTGATGTGCTGGGCCTTACAATCAAACGGGATAGATACCTTAGCCACACCTACACCTAGACACCAAGGTGAAATAAACCTACTTGGTTTATCATTGTACAGATGGCTCAGGTATATTGTCTGTTATCTGGGCAAAACCAGTTTTATTTTGGGAAAAAAAGTTGTGGGAGGAGCCTCAATATCATGATTTTTGTCACCATGTCTTCTTGAGGGTCCCATCACCCTCTGGCTCTGTCCATTTGTTCATCACATTTCTCTCTATTCTAAAAACATGATGTGACAGCATGAAAGACAGAAACACCGTGAATACACACAGACCAGCCAGGAATACAAGCTGAGCATCCGGGAATAGATAGGAACCAGTCAGAGATACACGTAGAGCAGACAATCAGGTGACTATAAATCTTGTCCAGCTGGAGGGCAACATGAGCTGGGGGCAGGAGAGTGGGTAGGTGGACGAATGAAGAGAAGAAAATGGCTGGATGAACGAGGGTGCGGCCGACTGGTTCCGGAATCCCTTCGGCTTGCGGCACGGAGATATCAAAGCGGCGAGGATCTGAATACTAATACCCCAATCTGTCAGTCACTGCAGCAATCTGCTGTTACTGCCACCACCAGGAGCACACATATACACACACACACACACACACACACACTCTCTCAGCAGCAGTATCCGTAGCCTGACAGGTATTCTGGCAGCCAATGGCAGGCCCATGCCGTAGGATGATGGTGGGGGGAGAATGTTCAAATCTGTCATTCACACAGAAGGAGTGTACAGGAGGGTAGGAATGTTTTGCTTGTGTCAGCTGCACAAAGCCTGCCTCACACAATAGACCTGATTAATATTTATACCTGTCCAGACAATCATGCATTCACAAAACTGCAAGAAAGCACCAGAGATATGCTTCAGTCTCCAGTGTGGAGGTCCAGAAGCACTTATGACTTTCTTCCACATGAGGTACTTCTCAGATGAACACTCCATGCTCCTGCTGAAGAGGGATGTGTGAGAGGCGCCACTGTTCGTCCACATGCCGAATGTCACATATGTGCTCCTTACCTGTAAGATCCCTGGTGAACGGTGGAAATGACAGCAAAGCTGACACTTAGTCTGGTTTTCTGCTCGATTTATTGCACCACTTCTCTATTTAATAGCTACAGGAGTGTACCATCAAACGTTGACCCAGTTTCTTGCCTGCTTTTGCACAGTAAACACATACGTATGAATATATGTTGTACAGAGTAATGACTAAACATTTGAACACCCCAGTCAAATGAGCGAACAAAGCCAAAAAAGATACTCAACATCTACAACGAATTTATATAAATATGGCATTTTTCTGAAGAGTGTAGTGCACAGCATACAGCAGAATTAGATTAACATATTGGGAAATGTGCCATAACTTTTAAACATGCAACAATTTATATTATTTATTTATTTATTTATTTATTTATTTATTTATTTATTTATTCTTTCATTTTCCAAACTTCGGTCACGGGGAAGCTGTAGCCAATCCCTGCTGACCACGGCACAAGGCAGGGTATACCCTGGACAAGAGGCTAATCCATCACAGGGCAACACAAAGACAGACAACAACACACACACACACAAACACACACACACACGCCTTTGGACAGTGGGTGGAAAGCAGAGCACCCAGAGGAAACACACAAACACAGGGAGAGCTTGCAAACACTACAGCCCTGAACACTGTAGATATTTGATTTATTGATTTATTGATTTTTATTTTCATTTTAAAATGTATTTATTTATTTATTTTATGTGTGGATCCTTTGCAACTATATGTAACAGAGCTCATCACTACTGACTGCATGAATGTGTGTGTGTGTGTGTGTGTGTGTGTGTGTGTGTGTATACATGGGTGTCTTTGTATGTCATCCCACACTCCAAAACATGGTGAAATAAATGTGACAGTGCTCCCACCCCCGCGCTCACCCCGTCTGTGATAAGAATAGCCCCTGAATGTGTTGTGGCCAGATGGACAGTGTCTTCCGTTCCTAATGCGGCGCGCTGCTGTCAACACCAAATTAGCCGCAGAAACAGAGGGAGGGTGAAGCAACCTCCCACCAGAGGAGCAAAACAATTAGGCCTAGCCTAAGGAAACACAGCAAAACACTCCATTTTATGGACATTGCGTAACACCCATATTAGAAATGTGTGAGGGACCTTGTTATTTTCTATGTGAAAGGCAAATATTTATTCAGACTTGAAATGAAGGCTCATTGGAAAAAAAATAATGTGAATCACAGAATTTCTAGTGTGTGTCATCACCTCTGCAGTGTGTTACCTGACCAATTTTTGTCTAGCGCCAGTGATCTAGAGGTGTACAAGTATTACAGTTATATTAAACATTTTATATCATTTTAGTTCACAGCAGAAAATGCTGATGCAGGATGGCCACCACTTACATGCATTTATGCACCAAGGGACAGATTTATGACCTTTATTACAACAGTCTACTTCACTTAAAAATATCCAGAAGAGATTCCTGTTTAATTATTAAGCTGAAGGTTTAAATCACTCGGTCCATTTCATCCTTCAAAATATTATCAGCCCTCTCTGATGAGACTTAAAATCCTACAGCCCACGGATGAGAGATATTAATAAATATATCCCTCTCTCTCCAGGCTACAGCTAATTGGCTGTCATTAGCCTTAGCCAAGTCGCGCCACTATATACAGACAACTGTGATCAAGGACCATTAGGCAGGGAGGGGCTGTAACTAGCAACTAGCAAACAGCAAAAGCATCTCGCCATTACCACACCACTTGGCTTCTGTCAAGGACAACTCCATCAAGCAGAAATTGGAGGCTAGCACAGGATTTTCCCTGTTATTTGGTTTCTTTTTCGCACAGCAGCTTCAAGGGAATCTATTTGGCAGCTTCGGCGTGCTCCTAAAGCCTCAGATCCCTGGGCGGCAGAGGCCATAAAATCATAATGAGATTAAGCCGAGATGAAAAGTGAGCTGCGGTGGTGGCAGCCATGAAGGCAGGCGGGAATTCAATTGGGGGAGTGGAGCACACCTGGGCGTCTGGACTCATATTTTCTGTGCTTACCGCCAGCATGAACAGGACCAGCGCCAGCCAATCAGATTCTGCCTCGCTGGCTCCTCTTCATCATCCGGCGGCAGGGTGAGGAATGTCAGAGGAATTCCACCGAACGTATTAAAGTTCTTGAGGCAAAAATCAGTGGGATGCACAGAAAGTCCTGAGGTGAAAATGCTATTTTCCAACGCTCTGTGTTTTTTTTTCTTTTCCACCGAACCAGCGTTTCATGAAAAGACATTATTACACCTATGAGTGATTCCACAGAGGAGAAAGATTGGCCTTTCATTACTTCCTTCACCCGAGTCCATATTCCCCTAATTAGCATTCTGCTATAACACAGACATCTGTAGCACATGGAGACGGCGGCTGAGTTAAACCATTAGAGGATGTATTGGGCTGTGTTATCATCCCGGAGACAAATGAGGGAACTTGGCAGTGTCACCAGTAGGTGAGCCTCTAATAGGAAATACAGTTATGGTAGCAGGAGCCTATCATGACCTTGCAATGTGACTGAATAACCTTAGAGAAGGGTTAGAGAAGGGATGAGAGATAATAAAACAGAGTAAAAACAGTCCACCAACAGCTGCAGATGAGCTTGGCTGCACCTGGGCTAAGTATACTTAGCTTTAAGCTAGCAGCTTCATCAAAGCCTTTCTGCTGCCTTTTTTGGTCCAGCACACTTTATGTATGCGTATACTGCATGTACGAGTGCGGGTATGCATGCCAATGAGAGCATAAAAAAGGGGTGGGGGAGACTATATACATATAAAGCGTGCACTTATTTGCATTAACACGGGGTAAAGTAAACTGCAAAGAAAATTATCTTACCGGAGCAAAGAGCAGCGAGGCCGAGAGAGACAGAGAGAGAGAGAGAGAGAGAGAGAGGGAGAGAGAGAGGGGGGGCAGGACATTTCAAGACAGGCATGCATAAAGCTGTGAGTAGAAAAAGTGATATATATAGAGAAAGAAAGAGTGAGAAAGAAAGAGACAGATAGAAAGAGACAGAGGGACGGACGGACGGACGGACGGACGGACGGACGGACGGACGGACGGACGGACGGACGGACGGACAGACAGACAGACA
>JBBIGC010000020.1:3432229-3444538 GCA_037576955.1 Lepidarchus adonis
ACGATTTTCTGGCTTGGACAATCATCGTTGGGTAAAGATGGAGGCTGTCCAAGTTTCGGGACGGAACTCTTCGCCTTATTAAGTTCTTAAAAAACTCCAAAGCATTAGTGCGCCCCCAACTGGCGTAGCACACACAGACAGCGCTCGTCCTCAACGACCCACTCCGCTGCATCATTCTGGTGCTGTTTTGTCCCCAGTACATGTTCCGCCCTCTCGTCCACGCCCAAAGCTTCCGGTCACAAGTGAGGGCCGGCGAGCTGAATGTGCTCTCATAGGCGCTCTGGCTGGAGGCCACGCAGAAATCCCAGCGGTGTATCGGATGCCACTTCCTTTTCCTCTTGTGGGGCTCCTTCTCCCTTGCATTTGCTAATTAAATAGTCAGAGGGAAAATTATTGAGATTTGACAAGAGAGTACTGCTCAATATGGGATAAAGGCTCCAAAGCATACAGTAGGTTAACCCCCAACTTGCATAGCACACACAGAGCAACTCACAACTCCAGACTCTCCTACCTGCTATGGCTGAACCCACCCCCGCAAAGCCCCCAAAATGTCTAATTGACCCAGTGAGGGTGGGTCAGCCATTTATCCCCTAACTAGCACATAAACCCAACTGAGTCCTACAAAGACATACACAAAACCCCACAACAAAAACAACCAAACCTCCCAAAACACAGTTCTAAACACACGTAACAGTTCCCCAGGGGGCCATGCAGCACCAGAATACCCCCCAAGCCTCAGCTACACTACATTGCCCCCACCTTAACAGTGGATGTTGCCAGCCACTCAGTCCAGTCTAGAGTCTTGCGGTGCTGAGGCCTTCCCCTGACTCACTTGGGCCTTCTTCTCGCTGCCACTGAGGGGCCCAGAGCTTTTCCTTGCCCTGAGCCCCCACCTTAGTTGCTGCCAGGGGGTGGTAGGGTGCCTCTGGTTCCAGGGGTGGGCCAAACACTAAGTCCACAGGTGTCCCCTGCCTAACCCCAACCTGTAGCGATTTCCCCTATCCATAACCAAAAATGACCCCTTTTTGGCATTGCAGGTGTTTTAGTGGTTCCCTCTTCCTCAGCACTTACCTCGCTTGCCATGCACCGGACCCACTCCGTCGTGTTGACCAAGTGTTGCCTCATCCCTTCTGCCTTTTCTGCCATGTCCACCGCTTCCAGCAACAAGTGGGGGACCATGAGCTGCACATGCTCAAGTAGTCAATCAGGCTGTAAGTCATACAGGAAAGCCTGCAGTGTCAGCTTGTCTTGGATCATTGCTGGGAAATTGGGGTACCCTCTCCTCGCTAGGTGGCGCTGCTTGGCAGTAAAGGCCCCCAAGTTCTCGGTTTGGTGGCAATGTGAGCTGCAGAGCTTGGTGCAGGCGTCCTCTGATGCAAAGCGGCGCTTTAGGGCACTCTCTAGTCCACTCACTTTGTTTATGTGGCCGAAGGTGTTTCAGGACCTGACGCGCTCCTCCCATCAAGGCCAGAGCCACATTTACTGAGACAAAAACAGTGAAGAAGGCTTAGAATTGGGTGAGGAAAAGACACTGATACCAAGATGTGATTGTGGATGGTATGTGTGTTTCATAGAACAGGTCATACACCATGGCAAGATTGAATAACAGCAACAAGACACAAGGTAGTTATACTGCATCAGCAAGGTTTTTCCAACACAAAGATTTGAAAACAGACTTGGGTTTCAAGATGTGCTGTTTTTGGAGTTGCATCCAAGAAGCTATACCTCCAACATGGAAACAAGGCCAAGTGATTGGACTACGCATGATAACACACAATATAAACTATATATGGACCCTTCCTTGCAAGATGGGGCTGCATTTCTGTATACTGGCAGATAATTATCCATTATGCAATACCATCAGGTAGGAATATGATTGACCCCAAAGTTATTCTGCAGCAATACAGCAACCCCAAACATACAGCCATGTTATTAAGAGCTATCTTCAGCATAAAAAAGAACAGAGTCTTGGAAGTGATAGCATGGTCCCCCAAGAGCCTTAATCTCAGTATCATTGTTTGGGATAACAAGACACTGAAGGATCTGAGAAAGCCTACAACCACACAAGATCTGTAATCAATTCTCCAAGAAGTTTGCAACAACCTACCAGCAGATTGCCTTTAAAAATGTTAGGCAGTCACACCTAGAAGAATTGATTCTATATTAAAGGCAAAGGTTGTTCAAACCAAATATTGATTTGATTTAGATTTCTTTTCTTCCACTGCATTTTGTTAATTGATGAAAATGAAATATTAGCACTTTCATTTTTGAAAGCATTCTTAGTGTAAAGCGTTTTTTCAACAACTCCCTGTTTGCAAAGTACAGTATATATAAGTAAGAGAGTAACTAATGTGCTGGAGAAACAAGTTCATCCATCTCAATATGAAAACTGTCTAGCTAGCTTTTACAAGTAAGCCACCAAGCAAAATGAAATTGTTTCTCTCAGGTAGACCTATCAAATTAATCTTCAACTACAATCTCACCAGAGCAATCAGTCAGCAGAAAAAATACACAACAGTCTGGTTATCTACCATCTCCTGCAATTGTTGAGACATGTGATGCATGACTTGGATGGGTAGCTATGAAAATGCTGAAAAGAGACAAACAAATGAATATCCTCGCTAGCAAGTTAATCAATCAGTTAATCAGTATTGACTGATCAGTAAAAAGAGTAATACCGTGCAACCATTCTTCTAAATAACATGGAGTCTGTTTCAAATGAAAATAAACAACATAATATGATTATTTGTAAACCACATACACACATATGTAATTCAAAACAGAGCAAAGACAACAGACCAAATGTTAAAACTGTTGAAAAATACATGAATATTCAATATTTCAACAATTGGAACATATTACTACTCTGTTGCATTATTTCTTGTAAATGTATAAAAATTTGATTTTTGGTATTTTGAATGTGAAATATTAACCCAATCCTGTCTGCAATAGGACTTCTCAGCAGTTCAGGGTTCAGGGCTAATTGTTTCATAGTACACGACATTAGTTCTGTTGATGACAGGTCATAACTATAGACTGGCCAGTTTAACACACAGACTCATCTTCTCTGAAGCCATGCGGTTGTAATATGTGCAGTATGTGTTGGGTATTGTCTTGTTAAAATAAGATAATTAAGATAGAAGTTTTTCTAAATGGCAGTATATGTTGCTCCAAAATCCATATACAGAATCTCACAAAAGTGAGTACACCCCTCACATTTTTGTAAATATTATATCTTTTTATGGAACAACACTGAAGATATGACACTTTAATACAATGTAAAGTAGTCAGTGTACAGCTTGTATAACAGTGTAAATTTGCTGTATCCTCAAAATAACTCAACACACTGTCTAAACTGCTGGCAACAAAAGTGATTACACCCTAATTGAAAATGTCCAAATTGTGCCTAATTACGTAGCCATTTTCCCTCACTGGTGTTATGTGACTCAATAAAACCTGCAAACAGTTTGCTGAAGACAAGCAGATTAAGGACATAGGTTACTGGAACCATCTCCTGTGGTCTGATGAGACCAAGATAAACCTATTTGGTTCAGATGGTATCAAATATGTGACGGAAACCAGGTAAGGAGTACAAGTGTGTCTTGCCTACAGTCAAGCATGGTGGTGGGAGTGTCATGGGTTAGGGCTGCATGAGCACTGCCAGCACTGGGGAACTACAGTTCATTGAGGGAACCATGAATGCCAACATGTACTGTGACATACTGAAGCAGAGCATGATCCCCTCCACTCTGAATCTTGGCCTTCAGGGCAGTATTCCAACATGATATTGACCCCAAACACAAGATGACCACTGCCTTGCTAAAGAAACTGAGGATAAAGGTATTGGACTGGCCATCTGTGAAGCATCCTTAACTGGAAGGTGAGAAGAAGAAGGTCTCTAACATCCATCAGCTCTGTGATTGTGATTGTGATTGTGTGATTCGTGTTTTCCGATCATTGTGAATACCACTGCACACAGTGCACCACAACGAAATTTGTGCTCTGCATTTCACCCATCACACATGCACATGTGTCAGAGGAAGAAGATTCCATGCCCAAGAGAGTTAAAGCAGTGCTGCAAAGACCTGGTGGACACAAAATATTGACAAATTGGGCACAATTTGGACATTTTCACTTAGGGGTCAGGAGTTTAGATGTTAATTCAGCACTGATTTCAGTTTAAACAGTACATCACACTATTAAGAGTTAACTTTGGAAACAGTTGGCTGCCATATATATTGTCAACCCCTCAGACTAAGAACACTAGAGAGCGTTCCAGCATGGAGACTGACAGGAGCGCACTGAACCAGTTCTCTTTGATGTGTTTGGTGGTGCTATGCAAGACTGTCTCACTAAGAATTCTCTCAACGCTTGCCTCTGCAGTGGTACAATTGTTTTGGAATAGGACTGATGACTAGCGAAAGGCTGAAGATTAGAAATCCTTCAGTCAGTATTTGAGGGGCAGATGGGGAAGGGAGCTGCATAATCATTCAGTGAACAAGCTATATGCGAGCACTGTCACAATGATTGATCTGCTGAATGGAAGGCCACTAATCGGGAGCCATGGAAAGAGCAAATATGAGTGTATGAGAATTACACGCATGCATAATGCAGTAATATCCTAATGGATAATTGTCAAGGCCATTGCTACATAGGTCCTCATTTGGGCAAGAATAGCTTGACAAGAACGATTAAAGCAATTATACTGGAGAATGTTCAGAAACAGTAATTTCCTCTTCAGAATCAATATTCTTAGCTGGATGAATTTTTATGGGTTGGAGATCTAGCTGTATCTCGAAGTCCTTTATTTCAAACATTTATGTTAGATTATTTAATCTTGTCCATCCAAAATAACTATATATAACTATATATATATATAACTCTCCACAGTGAAACCTGCCTGCATTCAGAACATCAAATTGATTAAGTTTCCAGTGCTCAGCTGTTCAGCACTCTTTCGCCTGCAGTGGATGACTGTGCTTTGATCAGAATAAAAATGCATTTGGGCCGAGTACTGAGGAGCAGGAGGACAAGACCCAGGCACTGCTGTCACATTGTGAACTTCACAGTGTGCCCCCTAAAGACCAAACCTTTGATCTCCCAGCACCCTTCTGGCATCGCTGGAAGCCTGTTCATGCCCTTTTGGCCCTTTTCCTGACACTTTTGGGTCTAAGATAACGGCCAGGGACCAAAGCGTGAATGGCTATTAGTGAGGAGTAAACAACCAGGAACGTTTATGTTTCATGAGACACTGAACAGGCAATTTCCCTTGTCTTGTCAGTGTAAAATGTAGCCTGAGATTATTTGTAGTAATTGGGCTCACAAGGCGGCATTACGTGGCCTTATTAGTAATGGGACCTGCCTGTGGGGAAGGATTACTTCCCTTAAGAGCATATAAGAGTGTAGGTATTTTCACCCATGCCAATAATGTTTTTCAGTAAGGGAACCTCATCAGGGCTAAGCATAAGGCAAATCAGCATGATACTGCTTGAAAGCAATTTTGCAGGTATGTAAAACAGTCATGTAAGCATAACAATTAAGAAAAAAAAACACACTTCCCAACATAGAGCACCATAAAACCATCCAAAATGCCTTCTTCTGAAAAGAACAGTGGAGGGAAAGAATGTGCACTAGAATCTAGAGGGTCATGGCATCCACCCAGTCTGATAACAGCAGCCTTTCCATCATGAGTCCTCATAGCCAAAAGCCTCTGATGACACACAATTGAGTCGGTAATCCTTGCCAGTGGTCTGAATGGAGTTGGGAGAATCCTGAGAACTTCACTGCTAAAGCCCAATCCCTTTGCCCTATTTACTGCAAAGCCAGTCACAATCAATACACTGCTGAAATCTATTCATGCTACGGTGACACTGAAGAATAAATGGGAAGAAACTCAAGTTTTGTCAGTGCTGCTCAATGGGCTGTGCTGGCATCCACAATTTCAATCATATTTCTATTTCCTGTAGAAATCAACAAATCTAAAGATCTAATTGCTAACTAATCTTTATTACTGTTCTCAACAATACTCAGATAGTCAACATTTAAGGATAGAGCAAAAATATGGACCACCTAAGGGTTTTCTGAACACTGGTTTGAGAACTGCTGCATGGCTGGATATCATTGTCCTATAACAACTTTCTTTTTATAATGTGTATTCATATAGACTACTGCAAAATGGCAGATGCTGTTCATCATTCATAGAAAATGAACCACTGGAAACAAAACAAAAGTATTTTTTAATGCACATTGTAAACTAAACTGTAGTGAGTTAGAGTAACAGGATTTACGTGTTGTTACTTGTTTACCTGAGTTAATCTAGAAATCTGCCAATAAATACCAAAGTTCACCATTTTAGCAAAGATTCTAACATAAATAAAAACCTTTTATCAGGCTAAATTAACATTACAGTATCTTGTCATGGATAATATGCCAACAAATGCTTTTTTCCTTTAAATACTTATTTTTAATGATATTATTGACTATGATGGATTTATTTAGGATTTAAAATATGATCCTCTGCATCCAAAGTGTGCACATTGCGTATAATAAAACAACATTTGCTGATTTAGCTATGTTTGCAAAAGTTGTACTTTTTGGATGTATTAATCAAAGTTTGATAACTTTCAGGGTCCTACATAGTGAGGAGGCAGCCACTGGAGATACAGCCAAACTTAAAAGGCCTCTCTTTACTGTGCCCTGCAGCAGCCATATCTGAACTATCCACCACCACTGAAACAGCCAGTAAGAGCAACATGCTTTAATATGCAAGTCAACACCCAAAATTTAACCTGTTCTTCAGAGAGTGAGAGGGTAAAACTCAGCATAAAAAGAGAATTATGATGGTAACTTATTTCTGTACTGTGAAGTATAAGACAAAACTGTAAAATAAGTGTAATTTTAAATGAAGACCCTTTCTCCTCCTTTCCTCTATACATGAGATCCTCAGGTTATGACCGGGTTCACTTCCTCAGCGTGCATTGTAACCCAAATTTAATTGTAAGTCAAAACGTGCTTACATAAGCGCATATATGACTCAAATGGAGCACATACGCAGTACAGTAATGAAGTGAACAATTACTTACCTTTATTCCTGTGGTAAATGCATAAATAATAGTTCAGGAACTAACTATGGCAACTATTAATGTCCTTCTGTAGTAAATACAAAAATGTATGTATGGGTAGGCATATGCTTACAGAACAAGAACGCTCAGAGAACGCTCAGAGAACGCTCAGAGAAAGCATTTATAAGGCATTCAACTGCATTCTACTACCATAGATGACAATAAATATGCGTATAAAAATAAACACATGGAGATCAAATGTCACTGAAAAAAAAGTAGCCATAAGAGTCATAACCATGAATTATTGTAACTTGAGTTCATTGTAACCCGAGGATTCCCTGTACCTGTAATTTCCAGGGATATTCAGGGAAATTGTGATATGACAGTAAAGGTGTGTATGGTTGTGGTGGATTAACCTTATTACATTGTCTAGGTCTGAGAAACTGCATTGCTTTTTCAGAAGCAGAATTTTACCCATGTAACCCAACACCCAGGCATGAACACTTCTCATACTGTGCAGGAGATGGGGGCGCTGTTGCACCTTTGTTTACATGGCTCAGGCTGATGAGACAGATTTTGGACAGATTATCAGAGCTCTGCAGCCCCAGGACTCTGAACCAGCTGAGACTTTCCATTGTTTTTCTATTTACTTTGATTGGTGCCAAAGTCTACTTTGTTATCCGAGGATCTCTGCGCCCTCCACTATTACTGTCAACCCAGGCTGCTTTTTTGTCAATTTATTTAGACCAGCTTTGTGTTTTTTAAAAATAGTCTCTTTTTTTAGGTTCAACCTCCCTTCCATCTGAGGCAGCCTTTCATTTTGATGCAGCTGAATATCAAGAATTTAATCTGTAGACAAGTTGGCCCACAGGTCGATAAGGAGCTTGTGTTAACTGAACGGATGCATTACCAGCTGTACACAATTCTCTCTCCCTCTCCTTCTCTCTCCCTGTCTCTCTCTTGTTCTGGTGTTATCTCTTTCCGTCCCTCCCTGTCAAGCAGCTGTCTAACGTATCAGAGTGCTGCCGGAGCAGCCGCCTGGCCGCAGCCCTCCAACACATTTCTCCATTATTTGTGTCACGCAAGATGGAGGAGATTGCATGGGCATTTCTTTTGTGTTAGTGGTGGCGGCTCCTGCTCGACTTTGTCCCCCTTCACTGCTGTGCACTGCAGATGACTGAGCTTGCTGTGCAATCTGTCACCGATGTCATAGTGGGAGGATGTTTATTTTGGCCGAGCCTGCCACATATCGAGATCAGAGTGAGCAGTGCAGTGCAATTCTGGCTGTCTCAACAAATGACTAATTATAAAAGGAATGAAATAATTAAATGCTGTGTATCATCATCTCAAGGCATAAAAGGAGCAATCAGTGCACAAATAAAGACAACAATGCCAACACAAAGAGTACTGCTCTTGCTAAGAGCCAGTGGGTGGTGTGACATGTCTATTTTTTTTAATAAATTACAGCATGATATGTTAAAAATGCAAATAACTAGAACAGCTTATACTGTATATATATATATATATATATATAATATTCAAGATATAATATCCACATACAGTATTTACAAACATGACATCGTGTGCTATTTAAAGGGCAATTCTTTTATATTAAAAACTAACCTTTTACAAGCAAGGAAGAGGACAAAACCCTCATAACGATTGCTGCATCTTTTCTAAGGAAGTCGGCCGGCCTACTATTGACCTGTGCACCTTAAAACTGTTTCATTTCAGCACACTATTGATTGAGTCTGTCAAAAGCTATTACCTTTAAACCCATCCGTGTTTACACGCAATGCACTTGTTTTCCACTATGATGTGTGTTTTTGGATCACAGGAGGTACATAATCCTGTTTGGGAAGGAAACAAACAATCGCCATGTTGTACTATCTAGAAATGACATAATGCCCCAGACTTTATCAGGTGCAAGCCTGGCTTCTCCCTGGCATTCTCTTATTAAATGTGTCAGGTTTGTTCTTTCTAAGGTGGAAAGTAGTTGAAGATCAATACATTCATGTAGAACTGACTTCAGTCATCACGCAACTTTCACAATAATTTTTCAATTGGTTTCCAAACAAAAGCATGAGACATGAATATGTTCTAAAGCGAGGTCAGACTCCAGTAGAGTGAAAGTACAGTTTTATGTATATTCCCTTATGCAATACATAGGTGTGGCAGTGTGCGGATACCAGTTCACATGGTGAAATTCTGACATTATTTATACCCTCATAAACATTGTTGCTTTCAGATTTTTTTTAGTCAATCAGAAACCAAGTTGTGGAAACTTGTATTGAAAAAATTGGTGCATTGTGTCAAGAAGAAGCACAGTTTAAAAACCAATCAGCAATCGCATTTCTGAACATTCTGAACACCTCATATGAACTCTGTTATTACTCACACATAAATACAAACACACTCCACAAAAGCACATTGTTTTGTTATCTCTGCTACTCGAGTTTACATCAATATCTGGTGTAATCACTCACAACCTTGTTTCTAATGACAGTATATATGCACTATTTTTGAGAGGTTTTTTTATCATGCTATTGAGGCTTGTCAGGTGAGTGTGCAGTTTTAAGGGTTTTCTGAAAAACAGTGCAAATTTGTGTCCCTGTCCCATAATGTAAGTGTTTTTAACGTAGATTAACATAAATTTGTAGTGATAATGACACTATTAGAAAACATTGTGTTGGAGCAATTTCTTGCAGTTTTGCTATATTTTGTCATGGGTTTTGTACAACACTGATGTGCCTGAGTGTAAGTATATTTGTCCCTAATGGCATTCAGGCAGAATGTGAATGGCAGCGAGCCAATGTTTATCAAGGCTGTGGAACTATTCATATTCGCTAATCATAAGAGCCAGTCCTTATACAAATGACAAGGACATGTGAAGTCCTCAAAAAAAACTGTTGCTAGGGCAACCACTCAGTTATCAAACTTTTTTTATGGTAATGGAAGGCCGTAATTATACCATAGACAAGTAATGCCCAGAGTCCCATTTCATAATGCATTATTGAAGACTCAAGTGGTACTGTTTACCCCAGAAAGCATGCTGTTGAACTGGTGGGAACAGTGCTATGCCCGGGAGACACCGTTTGTTGATGGGCATCACTGGCTTGTCCATTAAAGCTATGGTGGCATGTTTTGCCAAACAAAAATATAAATAAAGCATGATTTGCTCATTAGTGTAGTCTCTCACTTGGACAAAGAAAATCCATCAAAAAGTCCAGGGGTTGACTCAGAACAGAGGTAAAGAAAAACAGCACGGGATTGACTACTGCTGCTTATGACATACCTGATGACTCACTATTTTATGTTAATTTCCTTTTTAGCATTAACACATTCAAAGATATAGGCGTTGTCCTTTTTTAACATTATTATCATTAATATTGGTCAGCGGAATCAATGTTATGCATGCATGCTCACAGTTGGAAAAATATATTAGCCTGTCAAACTGTTTGTTCTAATTTCTATTATTGTAGAACTGTTCAGTTAACGGTTTCTGTTATTGTTGGATGCTGTGTGATTGTCTCCCATTCAGAGCTCTTGTTATTGATGTGTTCATTCAAAAATGACAACTGTTGTGTTATTGCTGTGTTCTTAATGATTACCTATAAGCCTACTATGAATAATACACTGGTACTCAAAGAACATCATTTATAAGCAGAAATGTGATGTAGTAAGTGCATATGTGATGTGTTCATAAGTAGCTCGGTAGATTGGTTACCACGGTTATTATTAAACACAGACCAGTCAGAATGAGAAAGATGATCAATAGGGTTAATGGGTTTGTGAGCTTCAGAAATTGACCATGAAGCAATGAAAAAGGTGATGTGATTTGATTAATGAAATGTTCTTTGACATCATGCATTTTACATTACCATGATGCATTATGGGAAGTTTGATGATCTAGGCAAAGGTCTGCTGAGAAATCTTGGGTCTTGGTGTTTACCTAAACATTGCTGCAGACCAAGTATGCTCCTTCATGGTAACAGTATTCCCTAATGGCAGTGGCTTTTTTTAGCACATGTGCCATGTCACACTGCAAACATCATTCAGGAATGGTTTAAGGAACATGGCAAAGGGTTCAATGTGTTGACATCCATCAGTCCATTCAACCCTCTGTGGGATGTGCTAGACAAACAAATCCAATCCATGGAGACCCCACCTTGCAACTTGGAGTTCTTAAAGGATCTACTTCTTATGTCTTGGTGCCAGAGGTCTTATGAAGTCAATGCCTATATTGGCAAGAGCTTTTTCAGCAGCTGGTTCTAATGTTTTACTAGATTGGGTTTTATCATCAAAATTCACTCATTCATTGTCATGACCAAACAGCATCAATTTAAATAAGTTTGAATTGTTTTTTTGTTTCTTTAGTTTTCCCATTATTTATTTCCCTCACACAAGGCAAGGATATGCACTTTAAATAAGATCAAGCATGCCTTAGATCATTTGTACTGAATCTCCTATGCTTGTTGAATACTTAAAGCTACTCAGTGCTATAAACTGACAAATTGTCCCTGTGTCACCTCAGACAACACAAGAATCAAAAGCTGCAGGATACTATAACATTTTGATTATTCTAGTACCCTCACTTAGACATAACCATCTTCATGCACAGAGAGCTCATCAGGAGTGCCAGTCCAGGCAGTTTTCACCACTGGACCACAGTCAGAGTAAGTGTTTCATACCCGCCACTACTCTTCCTTTATGGAGCTGTTAAGGTGTGCTGGAATATAGAGAATATAGAATAGAGCACTTTCTATGGAGATGGAAAAGAACTGTATTTTTTGCATGTGCATGTAAGAACTAGAGCTGATAGTAAGACAGCAAGGTGTGGTGTCAGGATATTCAGAAATTTTTTACTCTTTGTTCAGTATATTGAAAAAATAACTGAAACTCAGACGCAATATATCCTCTCATCTTTTGCCAGACATTATGAGAATAATATATTAATGACAGTATTCCTTTAGACACTGTTGATAACATGTATATTTTTAACCTCATCATCAGGTTGAGCTTTGTGTTATATTCAGTGTAAGGAGCAGAGCTGTAGTCAAGACTTGTTTAAAAATTAAAAGTGAGATATCATAATGATAAAGCGTAGAAAAGCAAAACACGTAAAAATAAAATCAATATTTAAATAAGGGCTACAGTTATACATGCTTTCATAGCTATCTATCTATCTATCTATCTATCTATCTATCTATCTATCTATCTATCTATCTATCTATCTATCTATCTATCT
>JBBIGC010000020.1:3478732-3493706 GCA_037576955.1 Lepidarchus adonis
GTGTGTGTGTGTGTGTGTGTGTGTGTGTGTGTGTGTGTGTGTGTGTGTGTGTGTGTGTGTGTGTGTGTGCGCGCACACAGCAGCCCAGAGACAGCCCGCTGGCCACCCATGTGTTGAGTGATGATGTCATACTGCTTGGCAGTTGCTTTTAATAGTTAGAAACAGACAAGCCTTGAGCTTTAAAGAGCCAGGCACACACAGCTGGAATAGACCCTCTATTAACACCCTCCAGTCATTCCTGAACACTTTCTTCTAAACATCTAAACATTTTTTAAAAATTACATTAAATAAATAAAATTAAAAAGAACAAATAAAAATAAATAAAAGCAAATACCCATCAACACAGTAACATTTCTGAAAACCTGATAACTTTGATGTTTATTTGCCTTCATGGTCAGAAAAAATAGAAACTCTAAGTTCAGTAATTGCATATCTCATTTTACCTAAGCCTAAAACTTTTGCACACCTCTGAGCTGCTGTGAGGTACTGAAAGTGTGACCTTTCTGTGCACTGCGGAGGGTTTGGCGCTCTGGTATTACTGGGAAACGCGTCTCCATTATCAAAGGGCAGTACTTAGAAAAACACACTTCTCACCTTTGCACCACCTTGAGGTTTCTCACGGCGGCTTGTGAATCCGTGGCTGCAGAGTCACTGGCTTTGCACGCAGAAGATGGGGCTTGTGTAAGGCCGAGGCCTTTCGTGACAGAACCTGTCATGATGTCATTCATGAGTCAGAGTGAAAAGGAGCTAGATAAAGCTTCTGGAACAGGTTTGTGTTCTTTGACTCATTGTTAATCTATATGACAGAATGGCTTTGCTGAGTGATCTCATGCACTGACAACAGAGAAGCAAAAAATAAACCAAAAACAAGGCTTTCTGTATTTCTGCATTTGTGACTTCGAAAAAAACCTAAATGAGTGGCTGTCAGGGCAGAAACACAAATGAATGAATGAATGAATATAGAAGAAGGTGAATGAATGAATGACTTGGGTGAATGGACACATGAAGCCTGATATCAGGCTTCGCCCTGTTCTCCCCCTCTCTCTCAGTCACATGGATCTATTTACCAACTCTTACCTCATTGCTCTGAGCTCATCTGCTCTTTCATGCACTGTCGCCCAAATTCACCTCCCATTGCGAGGTTTTTCTCCTTCATTTCATAATTCAATTGCTGCTTAAATGCTTTACTAACATTAACACTAAGTGTGTGTATGTTTGCCTGCATTTTTACTGTCCAAACTTTATTTTTTTAACATAGATAGATAAATAGATAGATAATATATATTAATATATTTATTTATATTTATTAAAATATAAAATATATGCATTTTTATTTTATTTTAGTTGAATGGAAGAGTGGATGATTAAAAATGGTCTCAGGTTTAACACACTGAAATCTTTTGCCAAAAACTTATTCAATTTATGATGTTTTTTTGCACCTCCTTTAAAAAGTTATCCTTTCAGGCATGGCCATTTCTAATGACAACAACAGTCATTTGGTGTTTAGTGTGTGCATGTGTGTTTGTACAAGTGTATGATAAATGATTGAGAGATCAAGCCAAGTCTGATCTTTAAATCCGAGGTGATGTCATTGGCCCTGCTTGCCTTCCTTACATGGAAAGAGAACTAACACCTCAGGTTTAAAGTATGATTCCAGAACTGAAGCCTAAATTAAGCAACTACACCAGCTTGTACCTGGAACAGAGGAGGTGTCTTTTCATCCTTCTTTGTTGCAAGTTTCTTTTTCTTGTTTGCTCATGCGCTAAATAAGCGAATTAGAAAATCTGTGTGTGAGGCGTTTGAATGTGCCCATTAGTGCAGAGCTAATTTGGTGCTGTGTTTAGGCGTGAGGTAATGTACTGCTAAAGAGAGGGAGGAGGCTGGGACTGGCTCTATTAGAGCTGAGATCCCAAAATACATGAACGTAGGATGTGAACCGGCTGAAACAGACTGACTCAAGGCAGGTCACTTGCTAGAGAGGGCTTGTTTGTCTAGGTAAGTGTGTGTGTGTGTGTGTGTGTGTGTGTGTCCCTGGACTGAGGTTGGGTGGATGTGTTCTTGTGGCCTACTTCATTCCCATAGAGTGATGCTGTTCTCTGGGAGAGGAGATGAGATCATGCAGGAAGAAGAGAGCGGAGAAGCAGACACTGACACCCTATCTGCCTCTTAAAGGAACAGTGATGGCATTTCACAACCCCGTTTTATCACTCCTACTCAAACTGGGGTTTGGATGAACCTGGCAACCAAATGCCGTCGCTTCACAGTCTCTATTTGACGTACTCTGGCGGAAGCTCCCTACTAAATATAACAGCGGTTTAATTATTAAAGGAACACTCCAGCATTTTCAACCTAATCCCAATGAGATCCCAATCAGATTTATATCACCAGTTACCACAGACTTTTATTTCAGCTCATTTTCCTGTTGCTAGAAAACAACAGAGCACCTGTTGACTGGAAGCTCTTAGAATAGAAGCCATTGGGCATTTCCTACATTATATGAATAAACTCCCAGTATTGAACTAAACCATGCGTTTAATATTATGCACTCCAGCAATGCAGGGTTTGGACTGAAACGAGAGAATGTCTGAGTCAAAGCTGTTTTAACCATATTATGTTCCATTTTTGAACAAAAAGTAGTTCCGGTTATATTTGCTCTGCCTGGTATCCATGCACTTCCATGCAAGAGCCTGCGAAAGCTCCACCCACGCAATCATGCTTGTATAGAATTTATGCAAATTTCCCATCTCTAAATGACTTTCATTCAATTCACAAACACGTTTCACTAAGCAATACAAGAAAGTGGCTTAAATAATAATATGTCTGAATTCGGTTCCCAATGGCTGGCATAATGTTTTTAGTTTTTCTGTTCCGTTTCCAAGTGCCATTGCCATCTGTGTTGATTGGATATTGATTACAGATGTAGATATGGTAAAAGGCATTACATTCTCTTAGGCCTGAGTGCTGAGATCCAACGAAATCAATTAAGAGGGAAATTTCGAGTAGTAGAATAGTAGAACGTCCAGGTAAAGCATGTTCCCTAGCTGTGGGTCTGCTACTGTAGTTATGGTCAGGCAGGATGCTGGCACTGAAGCGGAAGGTCAGCTGCACTCCTGTAAAATTTGGGCTGAGAGCTCTTGTGTGGGTTAGAACATTAGGAAAGTCCCTCTATTGTTACTATAATGTATAATATCTTTTTCTCCACTCCCTTACATGTCTTCCTCTTTCTCTCTGTCCTTTAGGGGGCTTTGCATCCTTTTCTTCCTGCTTTCCTGATCTGTGTGAAAGCAAGCAGGCGTCCATACTGCCCCTCAGCCTGTCTCAGCCATGTCTACCAGTGGCCAACCTGGGCCCAACCCGCATTCTGCCTCACCTGTACCTGGGATCACAAAAAGACGTCCTCAACAAGGTAAGATGGTTGGACGGTTGAATGGTTGTGCACACATTTACAAAGGGTTGGGTCTGGAGAATTGTCTATCTGGTTTTTATATCCAACAAACTGTATTGAAAAAAGATATATATTGGGATTCCGTCTCTTAAATAAATGTAGTAGACTCAATTGTTAGTTGTATGGCAATGACAGTGTTAAAAATAAAATATTTACCTGAGTTAAATCCTTTACCTTGAGGGCATTCTTGCATACCAGTAAGTCATTTAAGGGTTGTATATATCCTATTACATCACCTGTGGCAGACAACAGAGCACATTCCTGGAATCACGTTCCTTTGTTGTGAAGATGAATTGCAGTGAGTGGTGGGGCCGTCAACTGTCATAACAAATGGTTTTAGATTCCATCAGTGGCAAAGTATTTTGGTATATCCTCCTGTACCAGATTTGTATATCTCTGACTGTGAACAAGATATAAGTATGTGTCTGTTTTCCTTTGAATTTGAATTTTTCTACATATTTTCTGGGATATTTAACACGATCCTAGTTATCCATCTGTATTCCACCCAGTGGTTCTTTCAGTTCCACTTAGATCATTCTTCTTGGAAAAATACCATCATCTATTGCATCTATGTTTACATCTCCACCTTCTGGGTTGTTTCAACAGGAACTCATGGCTCAGAATAGCATCACCTATGTCCTGAACGCTAGCAACACCTGTCCAAAGCCAGACTTCGTCAGCGAGAACCACTTCCTGCGCATTCCCGTCAATGACAGCTACTGCGAAAAGCTTCTCCCCTGGCTGGAGAAAACCAATGATTTCATTGGTAAGAATGTTTGCCTCAAACCATTTAGCTTACTGATACAACTCTGTGGAGCTGACCCAGATTAGCTCAGCTATTCCACTTACAGTTATGACGAAGGTTAGACTTTCAGTAGACCAATTCAGGGTTTAGACAAGCACTTTATGGGAGGTCTTAGTGTTGTCAGCTCTTGAGGTGGGAAAATAATTTAAACCTGATGTTTTACTGGTACTGTAAAGGCATTTCTGCTTCTAACTGGCTCTCTCTTTCCCTTTCTCTCTCTCTTTCTCCCTCTTCCTCTTTCCTTGTCTCCAGACAAAGCCAAAGTGTCAAACTGTAGAGTCATTGTCCACTGTCTGGCAGGCATCTCCCGCTCTGCAACCATTGCCATCGCTTACATCATGAAAACCATGGGCTTATCATCGGATGATGCTTACAGGTAGCTATGATTAAAATCGTTGGATACAGTATGATGTTTAGAACAATTTCATTAATTTAAAAGAGTTGAGATTCCTGGAAAGATAAAAATGCAGCACTTCATGGTTTCCCTACTTTTGATAGGTTTGTGAAGGATCGCCGACCCTCGATATCCCCAAACTTCAACTTCTTAGGACAGCTTCTGGAGTTCGAAAGAGACTTAAAACTGAAGACCAGCTTACAACCCTGCTTCCCTCTGAGGTCCACCCCTAACCACACTGAACAGCCTTCAATGATTACTGTAGAGCAGAGCACAGAGACTAGCTACCCTTACCAAAGAATCCAAGAAACTACAGTGGTGACCACCAAGCCTCCCTCACCTACCTCACTGCAGAGAGACCTAAGCAGCCTGAACTTGTCTACAGACCAAATCCACCATAACAACCAGCTCAAATGTTCCTTCTCTCTTGATATTAAGTCAGTCTACTCTTCAAGCCGATGCCATCGAGCCTCCCCCGGTATCTCAAAGTCAGACTCTGAAAACATGCCCAAGCTTTTCAAACTTGACACTCCAAAGAATGTCAGTAGTGTGTGCCGGTACACTTCTTCTCAAAGTAGCCCAAGTCCAGCTGAGGCATGGTGTTCACCTGTGGTGATGGAAAAAAAGCTCCAGAACCAGATAGACAGACAAGGAAATGGCACATTCGAGAGACTATCTCCCACAAGCCTTTCTCTCAACCTAAACTGGAAAAAGCAAAGACCAGTTGTTCATGAACCTGCTCATGGTGTCAATGGGAAAGCATCTTCTTTTCTGAGTTTGCCTCTGGATACCTCTTGTGTCTGGACTACGCATAGAAGCAGCATTCAAGCCACCACACCTGTCACACCCACAGAAGACCACCCATGGTTTTTCTGCTCAGAGCTGGACAGTACTTCATTGACAAATGCTGGTTGCTCTGTGAGGTTCAGTGGTACTTCTGCCAGTGCTTCTAGTTCCAGCGTACAGATGTCCTGGGACAAACCTCAGGTGGAGACACAGTTCAAGCGGCGCAGCTGTCAGATGGAGTTTGAAGAGATCATTGGCACAGCTGGCAGCACTGAAGAGTTTGGAAAGCTTAGGAAGCAGTCCAGCTTCTCTGGCAGCATGGAGGTCATTGAGGTATCATGACAGAAAAGGGTCTGAATGAGACTGGACACTGTGAAGAAGCCGAAACTTACAATGAGAAAGAAGATTTTACTTATTGGGATCGATTTTCAATGTTCTGCTCTGTCTAATATGGTTTCAATGGACTGAACTGAGGTCTACTGGGAGATACTAGTTGGGAACGAACAAACAACAAATTATGAGCAGCTCTGGGTAATATGGTGTCACTGGATTGGACAGTTAGGAAATACCATCTGGGAAAGGACAAACTGCATGCATAGATGCATGCAATTATGAGCAGCTGCTGCACTACACTCTCTGAAAGACTGTGGACTCAGAGTCCAAAGTGCTGTAGGGCTTTGGTGCTCCCCCTACTTTTGTTATAGGGATAATGGAGTAGATGACATAAGTCACACCAAAGGGCTAAAACGAACTGATGAAGATGTCATCTTGAGGTACTCTCCAAATGAAGGATTCACACTAGGGGAATTTTATTTTACAGCATGGCTAAAGAAGCATCCATATGATTGAGCTCTTTACATAGCAAAGCATTATTTCTATAAACAAACTTAAAGTCAACGTAATTGCTGTATTACATTTATGCTTCATTTTGAGATCCTTGTAGAGATCTCCTTAATACTGTCAACAGTGTTCTCAACTGCCTTGAGGATTCAGTTTAATAGTTTGTGGAAACTGACTGTGTGTTGAGCTGAGATAAACTCTTAGAAATACTACTGTTCACTGGGCATGCTCAGAAATGCCTGGCTAGCTACAGACAGACAAGCTGCATCCTAGCAGTCCTAAGCTTAACATGTATGCAGAATTATAACATATGTATATGTAAAAGAAAAAGAGGGTTACTGCAATTTAAATGGCGTATTTAATGATTCATGCATTTTTGTTTTAATTTATTGTATCAGTTTCATTCTGGCAATGAGCAATAATATAACTTTTAAAGACTCTTTGTCTCTGTGTTGATTCTTTGAAATGTCGCATGTAAATTTTTTTTAGTGTGTCTTGTGTTTAAATACATACAATATCCAAGGCAACATTCTCGAAATCAGTGGTCCCCAACCAGGGGACCGCTACCAGGCTTACAAAAAACTTTCTTTTTAAAAATACGATCTCAATCCGTAGCATCTAAGTATGTTAGAGACACCAATTTTTCCGGTTTTCTGGATGAAAGTCATGGCAGAAAACTCTGAGAACAGCACTAAAAACGTAGAGGACGACGTTACTCTGATAGTTGTTATCACATTTCAGAAAGATGCTGCTAATAAAGTTGCATTTAATTTCACAGTGGCTTCATATTTATTATTATATGTACAAAATAACACAGTTTTTGTGTTGGTCGTATCATTTTTTTGTTTGTTTTTATCAGCGACACATGTCTGACATTAAACCGGTCCATGGCACAAGAAAGGTTGGGGACTGCTGGTATAAATGACAAAAACATTAAATTTTTTAAAATGAAAAAAGTATTAACTTGAACTGCTTGGCACAAACCCTGAAAACTGCTTGGAACAATGCAAAAAAAATAAACAAAAAACATTTATACTAAATACAAGTAAATTTGAGCATTGACAACAACAACAATAATAATAATAGTAATAATAATAAAATATATAATAATAATAATAATAATAATAATAATAATAATAATAATAATAATAATAATAATAATAATAATAAAAAATAAAAAATAATAATAATAATAATAATAATAATGAAAAGAAGAAGTAGAAGGATGCCAATAATTACCTTGACAATGATGATGACAACACCGATGGCGACAACGGCAACAACAGTGATTACGGTGACGATGATGATTTTGTCTCATACTATAACCAAATATACACTTACTGCCCAATTTATTTATACTTATTTGCAACTCCCCCCATATACTTCCATTCCATGACAACCTAGATCCACTGAATTTACAGGTCCACTATTGATATCATTTCAAGATGACTGGTAGTTTTTATACAGGTGGGTGTTTGGTTTCAAAATGTTACATTAGTGCATTGCCGGAAATGCAGAATACATTGTTTCCATTCACAGACAAAGGTCAGGTAGACGTCAATATGAGCCATTGATCCAATGTAGGCTATATTTCCAACCCTTACTCAGACTTGCCTGTACACTGATGCTGACGGATCAGCTTCCTAACAATAACCAGACTGCTCAGTCAGCTGACTCAACTACAGCAAACAATAGATTAGAGCACTGGGGCTAATTGCTATTTGTTATTGTTGCAATCAACATCTAAATCTAATTGTGTATAGGTGGTATTCATTCCTAAGTGTTAAAGCCCAGCATAAGAGTCTTAGAAGTGTTGCACTGCAGATATGTATGACGTATGGTTATGGATTTTTCATTATGCATGTGTGACAGGGTTAGATTTATGTCTAATATTCTATACGCTGGTTATGCGTGTCTGTGTGTGATACAGCCCAGCAGTAATGAAAGAGACTATTATTGCAGTAATGATCTATACCTTTCAGAGGGTGTTACTTCTGTATGTGGAGACACACACACCCACACACACACCCACACACACACATATTAATTTCATTTACAGTTTTCATTTGCCAAATTTACAGCCACACTTGCCTGACTGCTTTAAATCTATGAGCCCTAATTGTATGTTGCACGTCAGATTCCTTGTTTCATTGTAATCAGTAGGGAAACATAATACTGACACTAACTCATAAGTCATAAATCTCACCCTTCCCTGTTGGCATCAGTTGTCTAATGTACACTGGATATTGTGGCGCTAGGCTCAACAAATGGCGTCATGCTCCATGCACATCTCTGTTACGTAGATCACTGTCATTGTAAACACATTTACCATCTTTCACTTCCTCTTCAGCTTGTTTTCATCTCATTTTAATTTCTTTTTCTGCTCTTTGCTTATTCTCACCCAGATCAGTCAGTTCTGAAGGGCACGCTCAGTAAATAAGTGGATTTTTTCTAGAAGGACTCATTTTTAGGAGTGTAGTTGGGTTTCTCCATGCCAGCTCACCCACACTCCAGCAGTTCCCATTGTAGAATATTATGAAGGCAGAAGTCTTCAAAAGCCAGGGTTACATTGATTTCCAGGTAATTATTACTGAATATAGAATCGTATTAGCAAATAAAACTAATTTAGGGTGAGGAAAACAATACTTAAAGGTGGATTCCATCAACATATTAGCCTTTCTGCATAATTAAATGGTTTGGATGTACTTAAACTCATGCGGTTCGATTCTCATTTTTTCTCAGTGGTAGGAACCAGACATCAAACACCTTTAAGTGCATACCCACTAGTTATTGCAAGTAATAAAAATTATGCATGATCTATATATTGTTTGATTTTTACCTATTTTTAAAAAATCTATTTAATGTGAAAAAATACACATAGAAATTCTAAAGTGAAATTAAGTTGGACGCCATTGTTGAAGCTTTGGGACCTCAGATGCTACTGTCAAGAACACAATGGGATTAGAAGTACTTGGGAAAACTATAGTCACTTACTGCAGTACACTGTTTAATCAATACATGCACCCTGAATCTTTTACACATAAAGAAAGTCAAACATCAGTTCTATGCCAAAAACATTTTATGCCAAAGGATTATCCTAGGTCTCTCATTTTAGTCTGTTTGAATTCTAAGGTGAAATAACACCTAAAGACATATTTTCCAGACTAGCAAATACAGTACAGTAAACCATTTCAGATGAACTCAGGCTCAGTGATGGTGGGAACTGATCTTGATGATTATAGTAATGGTTAACCCCTTTTTATAGAGATGTTTTAATAAATCAGCACCTGAGCACAGTTTTTGATGGACTTCCATGCAAATATTTCACATGGAAGTCCATGATAGGTAGCTTAGCATGGAATAACCCAGTTTCTAATTGGCTGTATGAAACACTGTGTGTTTGTGTGTCAGCCTGTGCGTGAGAATGGCTGAGCTGCAGAGAAAGAGTGCAGTAGATTGTAACCAGACGTGGATGTGTTATGTGGCGGCCTGGCGCCTGGATTCAGAACTTATATATGGAAACTGTTAAAAAATAATTACGTCACCAGCAGTGTTTCTCTCCTTTCCATGATCTAGAGCAAATGACTAATGTGGCCTTAAAAATAAACAGCATTTCTTATCCCCCTTTCCCCCTTGCCCCTCCTCCAGAACTTACATAACCTCCATTCAATGTCTGACTTTTCTCCGCTATTCGCAGGGGGAAGAGAAAATGAGGTGAGTGCATGAACGTAATGGAGAAGCAAACTGATTTGCATGAGATAAATTAAGAAAAGTTGTAAGCTAATCTGATAAGCAACTACACCAAACAATGATTATATTAATAAAGCAAGAACAAGTGCCTGTCAGTGCAAAGGAGAATACTTTCTGTATAATACTGAAAAATAAAACAATGCATTGACATTTAATTTATTTAGATTTGTACATCATTTGCACATGAGTACAAAATACATATTATATGAATAACATTAAAAACATATTACTTATGCACTGCCAAAAGTAACAAAACTTACAAATTGTGTGTTTTGTGTAGAATAAAGAAATAAATATATACTGTACATTTACAAACTCAATTTCCAAAAATGCAGAGACATTTATAAAATGCAAATACAAAATCTGGCTGACATGGCTGACAAAAGTGCAAAAATAAATAAATAAATAAATAATAATAAAAAATAATAATAATAAAAAATAAATAAATAAATAACTTGTCTGTATTTGCCAAAAATCAAAAAAAGATAAAAGAGGCCAGAGGCAAAACAAAAGAAAGGTTTATAGAACATTTAAGGTACACAATTTTGAAAGATTGCACAATGAGCAAGTGAGGGGATCATGACTGGAAATAAATAAGTCTTTGCAAGAACAGTTGTATCATGGCTCAACACTTTGGGCCAAACCTCATGCCATAATTGTCAATCAGGTAAAAAAAATCAACACAAGATTGCAAACAATTAAACTTTTATTATTTACAGTAGACAGTATTGAGAAAAAATTCAGTGCAAAAGCATCTGTCATGATATGATCATATATTTGCATATACAGTATGCATATATGTTTGCATTGCCAGAGAGACGAAGTATAGGTATGAGAGTACCATCGACACAAGAGCTTATGTTGGGATTTTAGAAAGACATATGCTGCCATCAAGGTGACATCCTTTCCCAGAAAGTCCATGGTTATTTCAGCAAGAAATAATACTGGAAATAAATCTTTGTACTTTTGTCATATAAACAACATCACCAATTTTTGTTTTAATGCATTTTACAAAATACCCCATCTTTCCCATAAATGGTGTTTTATTTCAAATAAATGTAGTACTTTTTGCAGTATAAAAAATAGATAGTAGATAGTTAATGCAAGTAGAGTAAACTCACATGCAGTACATACATAAACTGTAAACTGTACAAAGTTAATGTATATAAACAACTGACACATGCAGCAGTAGGTTGTATAGAAGTTATTTTTTTCTTTTCCTTTTAGTATCCTTTTTGCAGCCTCTGGTACTTTCCTGATTCTCTCTGCCCTTTTCTGCCCACAAAGTCACTCAAGTTCAATTGCAGAACCTATTTTTGCAGCCAAAGCAAAGAGTGATAGCCCCCTCTCTCATTTATTATGCATGAGTATGCAATGTAATGCTTTCTCAACCCTTATGTCCTTTAATGGTCTCTTACACAACAGCCCTATTTATGAATAAATAATAGCGTTTCAGTTCAGCTTTTTGCTGGGATGTATGGGTACATACATCAGCTCTGTCGTCAGTGCATCATTGAGTTTTTTGCAGCATTAGCGATGAATAATAACACTAAGCACAGAGCAGCTCTTTGTATAAGATATGTATTTGCATTGGATTTCTGGAATTTCTGGAATTTCGGTTTTAGTGTGATATCAAAAGTCAGTGGAATGAAAAGTGACGATTTTGATTCAGCTGTTCTCTCTTTCATTGTTTTAGTTTTTAATTACTTGTTACTTCTTTCAATAAAGTCATTAAATTACTGATTATTGTGTATGGAAAGTAACTGATTCCTTGGGAAAGTCCTTGGGAAATGTCCATTTTCAGTGACAAGTGTTTTTTTTTTCAGACTAAGAAACGATAAATGTGGCATAGAGACCGTCTGAATGTACTGCACCAGGGACAGGAGTCTCACAAACAAGCGAATAATTCAGCATCAGTTGTGTAGTAATGATAGCAGAGATAATTCACACTCCAGCTCCAGTTCAAAATTCAATCTTCATTTGTACATAAATACTTTGGCTTTTGGAATCTCAATATAAAGTGGTAACTGAGCTCCTACAGTTGTAACTTGGTCTACAGTTATGGACACAGTAAAGAAAAATATATGTTGAAATGGTTAGTAGGAGTAAATGAATGCCCTTTTAGGCCAATTTTGACATCACTATTCATATATCATTGCTATTTTTAGACTTTTACACAGTACTGCGTATGAATAAAGAGAAAATTGTATTACAGTCAAAACCTGCTAGCTCAACGCCGTTAGCTCACCCCCATTAGCACACCAAACCCGCCTTTCAACATGAACGGCTGCAGAACAGATTTTCTTCAATTCTATCTTCGTCGCTAATCGGCCAACCTCGCAGCTCGTCCTCATCACAATGCAAAAAGTGTCAGGTGGATGAGTTTTTCCATCTATAGCTCACCAGACTTGGAACTGTGTAAGCACTGTAGCCTGGAACAAGGTCAGTCATGCTAATTCTATAGGTCGCTATCGTTGCTGCTGCTGCTGTTGGTTAGCGGACGACACTAATGTACAATGGACCCATCACTGATGCATCCTCAGTCTGCTTGGTGTCTGGTCCATCAATCAACACAGGAAACACCACTGTTTCCAGCAGTGCTGGAAATGCAGTTTATGTCTACTAAATTAGGGGTCCCCCCCACCAGGCTGCAGACCAATACTGGGCAATGGAACCTTTTGTACTGGGCCGCACAGAAAAGTTTTTAACTATTTTTAAAATTTACAATCTCAGTCCGTAGCAACTAGTTTGACTCAGTACACAGAGGGTTAAACAGCACTCTCTACCCAAGGCCTGCCTCCCAAACATGCATCACCGATGTGACTGGGAGAGACAAAATGTCTCTTAGTCACACATCACCAGACTGCGATTGGGCCTAGTCATTGACTCTGATTTGTTTTGAACAGAAAATTTCCATTCATGTTGTATATAGCTCAGGACTAGGCTTAATTGCATGGTCCTATACATAGATCACAAGGTGCAGGCCGTTTGCTGGTTCCCCATGTTGCAAAGGTCACAGCAGGAGGCAGAGATTTCTCCTATAATATTGTGGGGGACTCAGACACAATCTCAATATTTAAGTCCAGGCTAAAAACTTATTCGTTTAGTCAAGCTTTCTGTTAGTTCTAGACAAGGGGCAGAACAGGAGGGTTCTCAGGCACAGAGTTTTCTGGTAAACTGGGATGCTTGGATGCTGTTGCCCCCCCCCCACCCGACACATTCACTCAGGTTTGTTGTCTGTCGAGTGGTTGGCTGCCTTGTGACCCAGGATGCCCTCATGTCTGCGCTATCTCCTGGCTCTCCCCTTTAGCTGTGCTGTCATAGAGAGTTTTGCCAGAGCTACTGCACTCAGACCACAATGTTCATCATTTTAAATAATCCATAACACTGAGCATCTCTAACCGTCTGTCTTTCTCTCTCTTGTTCTCTCTTCTCTCACTCTCTCTCTATTTCTTTCTCTTTCTCTTTCTGAGCTTCTCTGAGGTACCAGCAATCCTGTCTCTTTCTGCTGCCCGGATCATGAGGAGGGAGATCATATGTGATTATCCCCTCACGCCTACTGAGGAGAGCACATATGGACAGAAAGCTACCTGATCTCACCTAAGGAACTGCAGATGTCTCTTCATATTGGATTCTTAGTCTTATTTGTTCATAGTTTTTTTTGTTTTTGTTTTTTTTACTCTCCGGTGTCGACCAGAGGAGGATGGGCTCCCCTTCTGAGCCTTTCCTTTCCTGAGTTTTTCCTTGCCTCTGTCACCTTTGGGGGCTCGGACCCAGATTCTATAAACTCTGTAAAGCTGCTTTGTGACAACGTCAGTGACAAAGTGCTGTATAAATAAAATTGACTTGACTTGACTTTATGTTCTTCTTCTATTAGTCAACATTTAGCTCTTTTTTACATTACTAGGGCTTTTTAAAAATGTTAGAAACATTAATTGAAACGTGTGTGCCCAGTCACCATTCATATTTATGATTTTAGTTAAATTATGCCTTAATTATAACACTTCATTCAAATTATCTTGTGCTAAATATGATACAAATGTTTTATTGGTCAGCATTCATAATAATTGAGATTTATATCCCTAAATATCCATTTTAGCAAGTCAAGCTTTTGCCTAAAAATAAATCTGGTAATTCCACAGTGGGTTCCTGGACACCCCCATCTAATGCAGTATTGACCTGTTATGGGGCGCAGCTCATAAAACATCATTAACACGTCATTTAGAAAATATTGGGACCCCTTCTTTAGTTTTCTTTTCAGTTATAAAGAAGTTTATGTAACAAACTAACATTTGGCACATTTCTCCAGATTCTAGTGCATGATTGCCATTTATTCGCTGAATTTATTCTGAGTAATAAAAAAAAATTGTTGAAAATAAAATGTGCCTTATGGTCAATACTCAAGTGGTTTTTTTGCAAGGAATCGGTTGATTGACTATTTTGTTGCATAAAAAATTCCAGAGTAGAATGAAATTCATGACCATGTGACAAACCAATGGAGTTAGGGGGAAATGCTGAATCCACGACTAGGTCGGGATGACAAAACTGCTTTTAGAGTGGTAAGGTATACCTCCTCACACACATCACTGCCAGGGACGTACAGGAAGATCTGTTGGGCACAGGAAACAGCACTGTCCAGAAACATCATCTATGTGGAAGGATCATCAGAAGGTAACCTTAACTGACGTAACTGACAAACATCATTGTCTGAAGAATGCAGCAAGCAGATAAACCATAGGAATTTTGTAATCCAGTGCTATGATCAGGATAAACATACGTAAATGTTCCCTTCGGCTACAATCACTACAGGCATATCTGAAAACAGACTAGAGGCATTACAATAAAATAACAAATGCCAACTCACCATCTCCCTCCTAAACAGCTGAACTGTCCCACTGCCAAATACACACAATACACATTCACATTCACATTTGCACTTTATTAACAACAATCT
>JBBIGC010000020.1:3513751-3527844 GCA_037576955.1 Lepidarchus adonis
AGGTAATTTACCTGAATGTTTTATTTCCTATTTACTGGGACAATGCTCTAATATCGAATAGTCTTGAGTCTTATTTCTGCTTACTTTAATTGATCTTCATCAAGCCCAGCTCATCTCAAGCCCCACTCAAGTAACTCCTCCTTCAAAAACAAAATAATGATTAAGCAAGCTTGTTCACAAGATGTGCATTGGCATATATATCAATATACATCTAAAACAAGCATTAACGTTGCTCCGTCAGGTTACCAATCATATCCCTGTCAAAACTTCAGGGTTGGTGACTCCAAGACTATTTAAGCTCAGTTTAGACTTGGACTTTTTTGGACCAGTTTTCTATTTTTTATTTCTCTTAACAAATATGATCTCGAATGCAGCCCTGTTATGAGATGTGTTTAAATATCAGATGGCATTTGCCACTTTATTCATTCACTGCCTTTAACCAAGGTTTGAGGAGAAGTCCGTGTTTAATTTAGCCATCATGTATTTTATCTTAACCACCTCTCTTGATGTTTTAAGTGTTTGCCTTTTGATTAGACAGTCAACATCACCACATAAGATCTACTTTTTTATTTCCTGTCATTTTACATTTTTTAACCTTTGAAACCATGAAAAACTTCTTTAAGCCTCTATACTTAAGGACGCTCATTTTCCACAGACTAGGCAGTATTTTACTGTCATTAATTCATTCAAGATTTCTATAAGCTGGGGTTATATCTATGACTCATAGGAAAAGGTGCCAGAAGATTTTTATTATGCAGGACCAAGCAGTTCACAAAATGACTGACATGGTGGTTTTGGACAGTATTAATGTACTAATGAATGTGGCAAATTAATTATGAGCAGAATAGCAAGTATCTGCACAATAAAATTATGGTTCTATGTCCTTTTTTTGGTAAATCTGTGCATGGAAACTGGGCTGTTTTGAGATCTGAATTTTGGAGTATGTGGATTTCTTTTAGGGTGGCACTGTCAGATCACAGTAAGAAGGTCCTTGGTTTGACTCCCAGATTCCCCAGATACCCTTTTGAGAGTTTGCAAGCTCTCCTTGTGCTCCTGTGTGTGCATGCGTGTGTGTGGGTTAACCTCCTCTCTAGGATTCATGCTGGACCATTTATATGGATACACCTTAATAAAATGGGAATGGTTGGTGGCCACCATGGTCACCACCAATCTTGAAAAGTTTTCCCCCTCACATATACTAATGTGCCACAAACAGGAAGTTAATATCACCAACCAATCCCATTTTATTAAGGTGTATCCATATAAATGGTCCACCCTGTAGTTGTAACCCAGTTACGACTAACCCCACTGGTGCTTCAGCTTGACTAGTTGTTTCCATGCTTAAATATTGCAGCTACCAAATGGATTTAAATCTATGTAGCTGTGAAGTACAAATCAACGGTCTTAACGTTGAAATCTTCAGGAATAGAGGTCTGTTTGCTGTCAATTTGCAAACCTCTATAGATGCTTTTGGACCAAACAGTGCTAGGGATAATTTTTAGAGGAACTTCCCCACTGGGACACTCCATTGAGAACTAAACCCAATCGCATTCACACAAGAAATAAAGAAGAGGCAGGACACTGTGATTGGAGTGCTTAGACTTGTCAAAATCAAATCAATTTCTCATATGTGGTCAGTAAAGCCCGGTCTTGACTGTTGGTCAATTTGCCTGCATTTATTCGTATTTTTTAGTGCTGAGAGCTGTTATGTACATGTCTGACGTTTCACACTATTTTTAACTTGACATTTTTAACTTGTGTCTGAGCCAGTGAACATTTACTTAACATCACTCATGGTTACTCTAGTGTGTGAAGATATCTACTCTAAAGTAATGTTCAAAGAACTAAAATCATTTTATGTCCTGCAGTGAGCTATGAAAAATGTCCTCTGGTCAGAATACACCTCATGCAGCATTTGAACCCTTGTTAATTTGTGCCCTGTTATATTATCACTACAGCAGACAAACTGTCACTGATTGTGGTAGACAGATACATGAGCAAGTTTATCACTCTGATTTTGCTTATTAATTGAAGCACAAAATAATTTATTATTATTCTTGATTATTATTCTCATGTTACTATAGTGTAACAAAAAAAATCATCTCTGCCTTTAGTACAACGTTATAGGCATTTAAACAAATCTCCTGTTGTGAGAATTAAAATTTACACCAAGTTTTAAGTGTAGTAACAAATCTGTAAGTTTCTAACAAGTACTTCTCTGTCTGTGGACTTGAAAATCGTTTCCCCAGGGCAGAAGCCTTCACCGTCATGTCTGAACATGCCTCCTTAACACTGCTAGGAAATTCCAATCTGTTGTACAGCTGTATGACATTGTCACAACATGTCTGCAGTCAAAACATTCTGTTAGTTGGCTGGAAGTCGTTTAGGTTGCACTGTGGTGGAAATGGGCTTATAACTCTTTTTCGTGATGGACATTTGACCCCTTGAAGCTAACAAGGAAGTATGGCATGTTAATATTTCTCCAACATAAACCACAGCAAATAAACGTTTATTCCCGTAATAAAGATGAGTTATTCTGGGATGTCCTCAATAAATTAGTGTTATTTGGATCAAACCGGAACAAGGAAAGGAAATTTTACTCTACTGGTTCCGTATCTATATCTGTATGTCTACCTGTTGGTACCTCATTACTTAAACTGCATATAGAAATTCTGTCGCCAGAAGTCCTCTATAGTTTTTCATGTTTTTATTGATTGTGTACAAGGAAAATTATGTTTGTGTTGTCCAGTAAACCTGCATTGAATTCCTATACAGTGTTGTGGGATTTTTGCAGAGTTTTCATGCAGATCACTGATTTTCAGCTATAAGAGAGCCGTTGTCTAACGGGCCAGCCAACAAAAACTTGGAACTTCATTATGAAGACCTGGCTTAAGAAGTGCCTCGGTTTTTCTGCAGCGTTTGTTTTGGCTCTCTCCGCCCTTTAGCCCCTCCCCTCCTTTCTCCGATTGGTTGAAAGTTAGGGCAGTAGGGCCAATGAGCGCGTGCTTCTGCCGAAATGAACAGTGAGTGAGAAAATCTGCGCTGATTCGCTTCACGTCTGGTTGTTCGAGCCACGTTCGCGCAGAGAGCGAAACGCGTTTGTTTCATAACAAAGAGAAAAGCGCGAGAGTGTGTGTGGTCTGAGCCATGGTGGGAGATCACACCATACCCGGAGACAGCGCTCTCAATCAGAGGGCTTCCAAAAACGGATTAAGTTGCAAAATGGTCCTTCAAGCTGTGGGCAAAGTGCTGAGGTAAAGGCTGAATCCGCGAGCGCGCGCGCGGGCAACTTCTTGACAGCTGCTCGACTAGTGCTTTACACAACAGTGGGTCTCATTCTCAAAAAAGCTTTTTAAATACTTAGTTTTCACGAAGATACTGACATTCACTATTGTTTTATTATTTGTTATTTGATATTGGGTATCAGCAGAACACACACACACACACACACACGAGTCCTGACATACTTGTGCAATACATTTAGTTATAACCTTGATTTTTACTTTTTAAAGAAAAGTCCTAAAACAGAACAATGAAATACTAGTGAATGAGACTCCATCATTTAAAACTGGTAAATAATTGCAGATAATAATAAACATATTTAAAACTGCAGCCCTTTCATTTTGAAAACTACACTATTTAAAATAATTAAAACAACAAATTGTTCTGTAGGAGGAGGTATAAGTGTGAAGTGTTGAATATTGTGAAAATGCTGCATCAAATGTGATTTAAAAGAATTGATAAGTTAAAATAAAATTAAAGTTTTGGCATTTTCAAATTCTCATCACTGTTATTATTAGTAGCCTGTAAACTTCTGTAGTTTCTGTTTGCTGCACACTCTCTTTTTGCAGTGATTATTTCTGACAACATTGCAGGTACACTGATCTTTACCTGTGGGTAAGGCTGGTGTAGTATTGGTGTAGCATCACACGTGTATATCAACAGCAGCACCACAACAACAACAAGGTTATGGCTTTGAGAACAGATGGCGGACAATCTCTGTGTCCGAGTAGATTTGATCAATATGGGTTTCGACGGATCAGTAATAACATTAAGATCACTGACAGTGGCTACTTACTTATTTCATTACAACGGCATCTGGAGGTGACTGGATAGATTAGGCAGCAAGTGAACAGTCAGTTCATGAAGTCAATTTTCTGAAAACAGGAGCACAAGGATCTGATCCTGTTCGACAAGGGCATTATTGTGATGGTTAGAGATCATCTCCAGAACAGAGCAGGTTCCAGGTAGACAATATTTTTCAAAAAGTGATCCATGGAAGATCAGCTAGAGAACCATTGATGGGGTCATTGGCTCCCAAGGCTCATAGATGCATGTGAGTAGTGAAGAACACACAGTAGACCACAGTCAGAGCTGTTTTGATGGCATGACTGGGACCTACCAAGCTGGTGATGTTAATGTTGATCGAAGTACACATTCAATATCAAACTACCTACTGAGAATCTCAGAAGTTCTGGTTTTAGGTTCTGATTCAGGCTCATTGAGCCTTGTTTACTTTATGTCTAAATACAGTCATGGATTTCTTATCCCCTGGACATGGCCTCAGATGAGACCTGATGTGTGTTGCACCAGCGCCGTTAACTTCCTGTTTCAGCATATCCCTGCTGTCTCGGAATTACCCCAGGGATTTAACGGGAACATCATAACATCCAAACTTGTGCTGTCTTGCATGTTGCTGGGTTCTGTGTTTGAGAACTACAGCGATGCCATTCTTGTTTTACTGTCTGACAAGTCCTCTGAATTTGAGATGAGTGATATTCTCTCTACTAGGATTAATTGCTGATTATGTCAAGCCAATGTTATTTATACAGCGCTTCGTGACATTGTCAGAAAGCAGCTTTACAGAGTTTATAGAATCCGGGTTCGAGCCCCAATGAGCCACAGGTGACAGTGGCAAGAAAAACTCCCTGATTATTCTACTAGAAGTACTACATCCAATATAAACTGTAGAAAAAATGTAGAATGTACAGAATTCCTCCTGAACACTATAGATATTCTACAGATGGGTAAACTAAGCATATACAGATTGTTTGTTTATTTGTTTATTTGTTTATTTTCTGCCCCTTAGTCTAATCAGAGTCAATTATTATTGTGTCTGCCAACAGAGTCCTGATCAGATTTTCCTAGATCAGTATCATTACATTTATTAAAATCCAGTGTTTATTTTTGATCATTTACAATTGAACTCTCGCATTTTGTCGATTTGTAAAGCACCAGCTTCATCTAGACTGTTTTATCTGCTCTGCTGTTTGTGAGCCTTGAACCAATGTGCAATACTGCTTGCTTTAACTTAAACTAGGGATCAATCCAACGCACAGTGAGGGTAAGTAACAACACTGGGCAAACATCAGAACTCCAAATGTCTGTGGTAAAATGAATCGGCACAAAAATACCTTCTGTGTTATGATGCCTCATGCTGTAAAGCTCTGGTAGGGCAGTGTCTGAAATGTGTGGGTTGGGCAAATATGCTGGGATCCTGTGTTTTTTTTTCTGTGTGGTATCAAATGCTACTAATGCCTCGCGAAATGTTTATATTAGAAACTTTACACGGGACTTTAATTCTCCAGCTTAAAATATTCTCACATTGCTCACATATTAACCCTGCGCTGCCAGAAAGCTCTCCATTCACCGCACCTGCGTGATGACTGACCTAAATCAGAGGTGTGGCCTCAGACTCGAGCTGATACGTTAGTTAAAATCCCCTGATCAATCTCAAAACTGATCCCTGAGTTCAGATCGAGACGTTCGTAGATTAAATTATTATTAATATATCCTGTGACATTTGGTTAATTAAAAGCAGGGTTGGGATTATAACCAGAGTTAAGTCTAGCACATGGATTAGGGTTAGAGTTACATTTAAGTAGAGTTTTAGAAGGGCTTTGCAATGACTTGACTCTTATTTACAATATTTTGTTAGTATTTTTCTAATGATTATCAAAATGATAAAGTAATTATTGTTCCCTCTTCCATTTAGCAGTGATGCTCTCATTGTTTCTAGACAATTGTTTTTTGTTTTTCCCCTCAGTTGAATTAGATTTGTAATTCTGAAAAGTTATTAAAATGTCAATGAGTAATCTTTGATGTTGATTAGACTCACTATTGATTAAAATATGATTTTTGCCATAATGAAACAACCCTGTGGTTTATGGTTGGAGTGAGTTGTAGGTTAGGAAAACAAAGGTGAATTTGTCGATATCAGCAGATATTTCTAAATCAAAAAGTGTTTTTTCCAACTATAATGAACAAGGTGGGAATTGTACAGGAACTGGACAAATGTAAGTAAAACACAGTGACCAGAGTACTGGAAGTGGCTGCTGCCTTAGGGTTCTAGGGGTTCTTAGGGTTCTGCCCACAGGAATATTTACCCGTTTGATTAAAATGCAAACTTCATAATAAATGTAACTTTTCAAAAAATATATAGTCCTGCATGATAATGAACACTAATACATCATTTAGGCAAAAGTTATATATTTTTTATAGAATTTTATGGAAACAAACTAATCAAATGTGCACATATCAAACATTCAGTACTCATGTCGCTGATGACACTTGTACTTGAATTTATTTAGTCAAATGTATTGATTTTAGGAGATTTATTTAGTTCTTCAGAACATCTGGCCAGTACAGTGGTTGTCCTCAAGTGTAATATGTCTGATGTCTCACAAATTTTCAGTAGACAGTTTACTAAAGTCCTGCCTGTTGCAAATCACCCCCAACCCGAGGACTGTGGTAATTAACCTGGTGAGGACAGTATCATAACTACACAATGGAATGGTGTGTATTAGCAATATCTCAGACACTTTGCTAAGAGTGTTCAGACGGTTGGGTCATGCATCTCATTTTTGCCTTTTAAATAACTGCTTTCCTGTAGGCGAAGTCTTCCCACACTCTGTGGCTTTTCAGAGAAAGGACTGATTTGGTGCTTCTATAATGGGATTTTAAATGGCAGTTTCTAGGCCCTGGAGCAGTGCAGGCTGGTCCTGGTAGCCAGACTGGAGTCTGCCTTGCTAAACGGCACTCAGTGTTCAGAAACTCTTCAGAAACTAAACCTATTGGGTTTGATTTTATTTACTTTTTTGGTTTTTGGGTGGTTGAGTAAAACAAAAAGCATATTTTTCAGACTAGCTGAAATGAGCCTCTGTTAGGATGTGGGTTAAGGCATAAATAAATAAATAATTAAAATAATTGGTTTCATGTATGAAAGAAAATGTAATTGACTAATGGTCATTTTATTCCCAATTTTGCGCCCCCTTCACTTTTTAGCCTCAAGTTATCCAGCACTTTGCTTAAATAGTTGCTGAAGTCGGAATCAGACCCGGCCGGCTCCCATGTTTTGTGAGGGTGTTCACTCATAGTTCACATTTTCTTCTTTGCTTTTGCTTTGAAAACCTGAAGGTCGGTCAGTGCGTGAGCTGCTTGTCTTTCAGGATTGTTGAGATTTTTGCAAGGGCTGAAGATTCTGATCGCTGAACTTTTTGTGTTTCTTATCAACACTGAAGTGTTCTTATATGATGACTAAGAATGTAAAACATTACTACTTTTCACAGGTTTAGACTTGTTCTGTCATCTTCTATGTTTTGTTGCTTAAGGTTTTTTTTTTTTTCAGGTTACATAACACATCACTAAAGATTGGAATGCATTTTATCATGCCTCTTGTTTTTTAAACTATGAAAATGCGTCAGCAAGACCTGTGGAATGTTTCTGAGCATGTCTGCTTATTTGCCAGAGACCATGCTTTGAGACTATGAAAGCATTTTCTGGAGGCTGTGTTGCATTAGATTCTGGTCAAATTTTAGGTTAAACATCTTTTAGTTAAAGTGTAAGGATTCGCAACATACATTGCATGAGAATACAATACAGCATTGATCCTATACATTTCTGAGACTGTGACATATCTTGCATTTAAATAGTTTGTATTTGAGTATGTAATATTACAAAATTAAATGCAATTGAATACAGCTTTCAATTCTCAATTAGTTCTGTTTATTTGCTAAAAAAAATTCCTTTAGCCTTGTGCTAGCGTGTGCATGTCCATATCATGACTGAAAAGCATTTAATTATGTGACGTGTCCCTTTCTGCTTCCATAGCTTTCTGCAGCCCTTCAAATTTTAGATGGATGTCCATCGCACACCTACCCCATCATTGCACCAGACCCATCATGTCACCACCACGCGGTTTATGATCAACATGCTCGTCTATCACTGAGCTTAATACAGCTACAAGGCTTTTGCATGGAGACCAGAATAGCACAGACATTCCCACCACCATCTTTCATTAGTTTGTCCTTTAGCCTTTGGTCTTTTTCCCTCCATCAAAAATGTTTCTCTCCGTCATAGCAGCTAATGTGTAGACGGAGTTGAAAGTTGTCTCATTGTGTTAGACTTTGGTCCAGGAAAGGGAAATGGTACTGTTAAGTAGAAACTTCGTTGCTGCATTTTCGCTTTCCCAAAACTCATTCCTGACTCTGGGTTTATTTTAAGGAAAAGAAAACTTCCCTGGTGCCAGGAGTCATCCTGTAAGTTGCCCTCCACCCACTCTCTGAATGATTAGCCATAAATGGAGCTGAATGTAGCCAGGTCAGGCAGCAGAAGCAGTCCTGAATGAGCTGAGGCCACAGGCATGTGAAGCTGTGGTTAGGTGGGCTTGCAGAGCGCTTTATTACAGCTGCTGATCATGGTGCATAGAACTGTGTGGAAAGGAAGACAATGAAGACATGATCTCATTACGTTTAATCTAGTCAAATAGCTGAAAGCTGAAATTGCTCCTCTTGTTGTTTAGTATCTTCTTTTTCCGTCCCAACTAGGGCTGCAGTCACAACCAATCACAGAGCTTCTTAGACCTTTCTTGTAAAGGGGCAGGGCAAAATTGAAAGGATAAAAATAAGATTTAGTAAATGTAAAAAAAGCTGATTTTTATAAAGCAGGCAATTTTTAACATTCACTGCAAAGCTTTAACAATACATATTCTAAGCCTCTTAAAAAGAGAAATGGGATACAAACCCTTTAAAACATAGAAAAAAATAATCATATATAATATTAAGTAGTGCAGCAGTTGCTTTCTGGCACGTGGCTGTTTGAAGGCGTCCCCCGGTGTAAAAATGATGAAACGACTAATTCTGAAATGTGATGTTTAGGGTATGTGGTGGTATCAAAAATGCTATTTCTAAATGTTACTGTATAATGGTATACAACCATTGCCTATTTATTTGATATTTTCATGCAAAGTGCTTTAAAAATTAAATGCATTATTATTATTATTATTATTATTATTATTATTATTATTATTATTATTATTATTATTATTATTATTATTATTATTATTAATAATAATAATAATAATAATAATAATAATAATCCTCCTAATAATAATCGTAATAATAACAATAATATTATTATTGTTCAGCACTGACGGTTTAACTGGATGAACTGTATGTTCTCCTGAGAAATTTTGGTTGATGGTTCTAAACTTTTTAAGACATTTTTTTAATTTTTCCATCGTGAGCCAGATTGCTGTAAACATTTCAGGAGGGCTAATTGCTGCATTTTCTGAATTGAGTCAGGTGTTCATTTTACATTAATTCTGCTGTATGATTTGCTGTTGACTCTGGGCTTGGATTTTATATTGTCATGGTCCAACATTTAAATTTAGACACAAGTGTAGATGTTCAGTTAAACCAGGTCACTTTACCTTCTTCACAGAAGAACAGGCCAATGTAACTGGTTCACAAGTACTGATTATTTCTACATCTGAATCATCTGTTACTTCAGGTCATCATTTTGCAATAGTTCCACTGAATTCTCTGCTGCTGACCACCTTGTGGTTCCCTTTAGGTCGGTAAAGTCCAACCTTCTGGCCCTTAGACTCTATAGATGTGCAGTTGTGAAAGAGGTTGTTGAACCAAATGTTTCATTGGTACATTTTTCTTTTGTCGTCTGTTTAATTGAGGATTTCTTTGTGAAGAATAGGGAATGGCAACACAAGTCTGTGAACACACAGGACTGAACGTGTCTGAGAAAACTCTCTTTAATTATAGACGAATGCCAAGCAACCTTTGGGACAGTAGTGTATGAATGTGCCCAAGACTAAAGTCGTATTCAGGGGCAGTTTTTAAGTAATGTGAAGTCCCCCTCATCCCTAAGATATGATCCTGATCCAGTGCAGATTTTTTTTATTCACACTAGACTAAGAAGCCTGACAACAAATCACCTTGAGCTGTTGATCATCTGAAACCCTCCTGCAAGGGACATTCTTGGCTTTATAATGGCCATCATTTTTCTCACAATTTTGTCACCATTTCTTCATAAAGGCTGTTTTGTTTTATTTTTGAAGGCAGTACAAAGTGCTATTATCTCCTGCCCTGTTAGCAGATTTGGTTTGTGCAGTAGCCTTCCAGCTGTCAAACATATCTGGAACAGACTGCAATTTGTTTGCCAACAAGTTGCAGAACCCACATGAGGAGGTCTGTCCTTTAGAAATGTCCAGGCTTGTGTTTAGCACTGGGCAGCATTCCTCTCGTCTGTGTCCTACCAGCTGCACCCCCAGCTGTCACCTGCCTCAGCACAACACTGGAAGAACTTCACCCACCATTTGTTTTCTACAAAGTGAACATCCTCTCAGAGACCTGATATTAACACAATGCAATATTGTGCAGTGTGTGCCTCGCTCAGTAGCTTTTAAGACCTTTTTGTGTGGATCAAAGGACTGGCATCTACTTTCCTTCTGAAATCCGTCTGGATAGTGGCTCTGATTTCTGTATTGTTAAAGGAGACGACCCTCAATCTGGGAAAGCGCACTATTGGCCCATGAGCTATCACTTTAAGACTGGGATCTGTGGCCTCTCCTTGGCTGGAGTACCACAGTTTTCCAGGAATCAGGAGTCGTTTGTCTAAGAAGAGAAACAAACCAGAAAAGTCCTGTGGGGGCGGAGCTTTGTGTCTGAACAGAGGCTGAAAAGCAGGCCTACGAAGACTCACGTTCTGCAAATTAAAGCCAGCTTCTGCTGCTCCTCACTGCTGTCCTCAGACAACCTAATATTCTGCATTTCTTTGCACTAGACTGAAACCAGGCTGAGATGGCGGTTTCCTACATGACGCCAGCTGTAGTCTAGGCAGCATAATCCACAGGTTGTAGGTTTTGCATAGCTGCAAGATGGCATATTCTGCAACAAAGATAACATACAATTTCTACAAAGATAGTGCTGAATTTAGCAGAATGAGTCTTAAAAATCCAGTATTGTGCAAACGTCTGTGCAGAAGTGTTAGTTGTTTAGACAGGCAGTATGTGTTTTAATTTTTTTTTCCTGTTCAGAATCAATACAAATAAATTGAATGCATTGCAGAATTAAAAAGTCATGTTTGTCGATGTGTTTGTTTCCTTTTCTGCTGCAGAGAGTTTCAGTTATCCATTGGGGCATTGAGGGAGAATCAGCAAACCTGTGCTGTTCTAACCAGCTCCCAAAACATTACTTTTTTACACACACACACAACACATTTATTTTTTATAAATGTTTTAAGGCTTTTTGTTTGTTTGCATTTATTCTAATTATTCTAGCTTGTTCTCTGGCAAAAAAGACACTAGCTGCTGAGATAAACAATTTGCACAACTTCCTAAGGCTTTTGCACTGTAAATAAATTGTATTGCTGTTTGTGATGAATCGTTTTGTGATCATGATGAATTATGGTCAGAGATTCACACCCATCATATAGATGCTATTTGAGCTGCTTGTTTATGATGGTGGTCAGTTAGTGGTCAGGGTGGAGAAGAAGCTCTGTACATGGCTGCTGTGTGTTTAGCCTCCTTGGCCTCTTGCAGAGCGCACTCAGCTTCACTACAACAAGGCTCGACTCTGTCTGCAGAGGACCAGCAGCCCAGGGCCTCTGGAGAGAGACAACATGGGAACAGCTGTTTAAAGAGCAGACTGCTTCCACACACACATTCACACAGCTTTATACAGTAGTGCCGCTGTTATAAACTGAGCAAGAGCAAAATAAGACGCCAACAACTTCAGACCGATATGGCATGAAATCAACTTTTTTTTCTCAGTAAAAAGAGATTAAACGACTTCAGGAGGAGCTTCTATTGCAAAGTGGGGATGTTAAAAAAAATTATATATTGATACAAAACACATTGATATGATCCAATACTCATTTCCTGCTTTATCAAATTTAGATCAAGTCTTTCTGCCTGGTCTACCTCATGTACCACTTCCATAAAACCATTTCCGTATCAGTGTGGTTTATGCAAAAATTGTATTGATGAAATGGTTTGTAAAGAGTTTAGTGATTGGACTCCTTGTCAGTAGTGTTTTAGAGTAGATTGTATTTTCTTGATGTCTAAATACGATGGTACAAGAGGCTTTTGCACAGCTGTACTACCTCACTAAGATTTTATTACTGTAAAATTGTTATTTTTCAGTTTAACATAAATAAACATTTATTTTATTTATTTTTCATTTCCACACAAAATTACCGCAATTTCCAGACTATAAGCCGCTACTTTTTGCACAAGCTTTGAACCCTGCGTCTTATAATCCAGTGCAGCTTTTCTGTGGAGTTTTCATGATTTTTGTGATATCGTAAGAGGATTTGTTTTGGTTTGTTCCGCTGTTGTACGGCACTCTGTTCTACTATGTTCCACTAGCTACAACCTATTTCTGGATGTACAGAAAGACTTCAAATGACAAAGATGAGCATATACAAGCGTAGTACTCACAGTAAAGCGCTACTCCACAAACTTTTTGTGAACTAGCCGTGACCTGCTGCTAAGCTATCCCTCCACGAACATGCACGTTTGTCTCTATTTCAAAATAAAAGCGCTTGTCGAGGCGATTTTTTCTAAGTGTAACATAGACTTACCTTCATTAAGTGCAACAGCACTACCATGGTACCACATTCATCAACAAAACAGGATTTTCCCCTAATTTTAGCTTGTGCGGCTAATATTCAGGTGCGCCTTGTAGTCCGGAAAATACGGTAACTGAAGAGAGATCAGTTAAATGTTTGAATTGTATATTGAGAATATGAAAAAATGCCTTTGATTTAGGTTTTTTAAAGTATTCTATCAATGTTGATAATGTAGATTTTGTGACTACATGAGTATGATGGATTTGTTGAACCAGACAAGAACACAGAAGTATTTTGTGACACATGCAGAAATTATAGCCTGTTAAACACACATGCCGCAGCAATGAGGAAATAACATGGCTACATAAAACTAAATTGAGGAAAAGTAGATGTTAAAACAAGAAATTATCTATGGCTACCAGTAAATCTCATTTATGGTGACCTGAGAGGAAGGAAGTACTTCAGTACACGAATTCACATACACAGTGTGTTGGGTGACATGATCAGCAGCTTGTACCTTTTAACCAGCTTAATTATTGTCATTAGTGTTGAGCTGTATTCATATAGGCTGGCTGAAAAAACGTTATTTAGATTTATATAAAGGCCTTTAGCCGAGTTTAGCTAATGTAATCAATCTCTGGCATTTTTACAGTTTTCTTGATTGTTGCCAACTGCTGATTTCCATTCAAACCTTCAGATACTGACCTTGAAACCTAGAGCTCTGAAGTGAATGTGTATGTAAAGACACCTTGAGATTTGTTGTTCTCCACTGGTGCAAAGTGAAACCATCGCAAATACTGAATATGTTCCAGTATCCTTCGCAAATGACAAGGTTTCACAGATGTGTGGATGTAAATAAAAATGTGAAGAAATGTTTAAACTCTAAATATGACCCAGTCATGCTCCGAAACCATTTTACAATTATTTAAAAGTTTAATTTCATGCCATATTAGCATTCAACACTATTAACCATTTCACCTGATTACAACGTCATCACCTTCTTCTGACACATAGCAGTGGTGCTAGGAGACATTTAGGCATATTGTGAGGATTTTATAATAAACTGTATAAACCAAAGGAAAATCACTCATTCACAACTGTATAAACCAAAGGAAAATCACTCATTCACAACTGTATAAACCAAAGGAAAACCACTCATTCACAGCTGTATAAACCAAAGGAAAATCACTCATTCACAGCTGTATAAACCAAAGGAAAATCACTCATTC
>JBBIGC010000020.1:3541205-3554823 GCA_037576955.1 Lepidarchus adonis
TTCTGCCATGACTTTCATCCAGAATAGCGGCAAAGTTGAGTCTCTAACACACTTAGATGCTACGGATTGAGATCGTACTTAAAAAAATAAAATAAATAAAATTTATGGCGCGGTAGTAGTCCGTGGCCCAGTTTAAAATGCTCCTGGCCCGGTAGTGGTCCGTGGCCCAGTTTAAAATGCTCCTGGCCCGGTAGTGGACCGTGGCCCAGTTTAAAATGCTCCTGGCCCAGTAGTGGACCGTGGCCCAGTTTAAAATGCTCCTGGCCCGGTAGTGGACCGTGGCCCGGTGGTTGGGGACGACTGATTTAGTGCACACACAGATAAGCACCAGGCACTGAAATCTGAGGGACCAATCTTATCATATCTGAGTTTTTTTTCCCCTCACCATCTTCCTCCTAAACAGAACTGTCACACTACCTTCAGCATTGCATCTGCACTAATGTTCACTCACTGTCACTCTCTGTATATACGATTAAGATTTAGATTTAGATTAGATTTGTATTTATTTTATTATATTTTATTGTCCATTTATACACATGTAATTATAAATAGTATATGTATATTTTTATATGTACAAAAAATACTTATATACACTATATATATTTGTTAACATTTGTCTTATATCTATACATATAAATCCATATCACATATTCATATTGTAGATATTATTTTATATTATATTATATTAGATATTATTGTATATTATTATATTATATTTGTCCAATATTCTTTCATTGTATCTTTACATATTGTTATTGTTTTTATACTGTTTTATTTGTGCTTCAGAGACATCGGAATCAAATTCCCTGTGATCCTGATTCTGATCCTGATCCTGATCCTGATTTTGATTCTGATCCTGATTCTGATCCTGATCCTGATCCTGATCCTGATTCTTATTCTGATCCTGATCCTGATCCTGATTCTGATTCTGATTCTGATCCTGATTCTGATTCTGATTCTGATTCTGATTCTGATTCTGATCCTGATCCTGATTCTGATTCTGATCCTGATTCTGATTCTGATTCTGATCCTGATCCTGATCCTGATTCTGATTCTGATCCTGATTCTGATTCTGATTCTGATCCTGATCCTGTACTGTGGTGGAACGCTCGTGTGTGTTTTCAGGATTGGATGGAGGGATGGGTCACACACTCTGCACATACACAGCTGTAAGAAGGAGTGTGTGAAGAAAGGATCTCTGTGTCCTTCAGCATCACTGAGGGGCTGCAGGGGCAAGAGGCGGGGCAATGGGCGGGGCTAGGCACAGTGATTGACAGCTCTGACTGTGAACCTATTCAGTGACACACCATGGGGAACCTTCCTCTCTCTCTCTCTCTCTCTCTCTCTCTCTGTGTGTGTGTGTGTGTGTGTGTGTGTGTGTGTGTGTGTGTGTGTGTGTGTGTGTGTGTGTGAAAAGTTTAGCTCATATTTTTACTTTAAGCTTGAAAAACAGCGACCAAGTAATGAGTCAAACTGGAATCTGTAAATTTAGCTCCATCTTCTTTCCTTTCCTCCTTTAAAATCAATGGTTCTCATGAAAACACTCTCCAGTAGCATTATTATTATTCATACATTCCTTCATTCTTTTTAATAAATACTGCTTTCTGGCAGGTCAATGGATTCTTTCTGCGCTGAGGGCAGGTCACAGCTTTGCATCAATATGTGATTTACTTTACATATACAATGGATGAGTTACATATACAATAAATACTTTAAATATACAATAGATGATTTACATGTACAATATATACATATACAATATACTTTACATATACATATACAATAAATGCTTTACATATTCAATAGATGCTTTACTTTTCATATAGATCTTTTACATATTCAATAGATCCAATAGATGCAAAGAAATGGCACGTGTGTGTTTACCATGTCACAAAGTTTCAGCTTTAAAGGTCCTGACAGCATCAGCTCAGCATTAATGTTCCATATCATTTTCACTTTCTCTTGTTTATAGCTAGACAAGTGCGCACATCTGGCATAGCTACACTTCTCCAGTAAACAACTCTGTTTATTCTCTCGCAATGCTTCATGATGTTTATCAGCTGTTGGTCAAAATATTTCCATGTTGTCTGCATCATTACTCACAAACACTAGGAACCACACTTACATCACTTGTGCTGTTTAAACTGAATTTCACAATCCAAGTGGCATTAATATCTTCATTCATTATTGCATTACTGCAAGACATTTGAATCAAAAGAAGTTTGGCATGTTATAGACCCAAGGAAGGGATGTGTTGTGTAATACATCAATTAAAATGATTAGGCCTAGTTGCAATAAAAAAAGTGTTTAATTACCAACTATGGGCTTGATAGTGTAAAAAAGACATTATTGGGGCTTTACTATGTCTCCTTATACTGAAATGTTATGAGATGCACAAACTGCTGTGTTTCAAACTGTACGGTAACAGAATATACAGTGTTGTAATTTGAAAGCGAGTCACTTGGATGAGTAATGATCCAGACAGCACAAAAATATTTTTGAACAACTTCTGAAAAACATCATGAAACATCACAAGCTCATTAAACCTCAAATCGTTTGTTAACACTACAAAAATGGCAATAGGTTGCCCTAACACACTGGAAAGAGTCTGATGGGAATTGAACATTTGCAGGCACTTGCCTGTTCTGTGCACCATGATAGCATTGAAAGAGAAGGATTTAGTATCTGGATGAAGGTATCCCCACATCAGTATTGTCATGTCTGAATTTACGCTTGATTGTTCCTGTACCTGGAAGTCACTTTGGACAAATGAATAAATGTAAATGTAAAATGAAGGTTTGTGAAGTTCACAGCATCAATTCTTTAAAATATTTTAAAGATCTAAGTTGGAGCATTAACTTGTAATTGAGATTGCAAGTCACTTTGTTTCCTGTGGGCAAACTGGGACAACTGCCTACCCTCACATGCTTTGTGGTTGGCTGTTTTGCATCATACACACTCACTAAACCTGGCAATTAACAGGTGAACTGAGTCAGTTTTATCAGGGAAATCACCAAACTATGCTAAACACTGGACCTCCAGGACCAGAGCTGTAGGGAGATGTTTCTTGGCCAATGTTGAGTGACAACCTCTACCTGACTCTCTGGAAATAGCCATAAGCCAATGACTAGACAGGCTTATGACTGGTATATAACTGTCTTTTTGACTCTTGAATTGTGACTAATGTTCTTTTCATGGCCTGCTGATCAGTCCAGTGACATTGCTTTAGCAGCAGTTTATAAAGTCATGGTGCAACTTCATCCTTCAAAAAATAAAGGCTTTAATAACACAAAATCTCATTTTATGTAGGTGTGAAAGAACCCTTAGCCAGCACCAAATCTCAGACGTTCCACAGACGTGGACAGAACCTTTGAAATCCGCTGCATGCTAAGTTGGCCGTAGCTATCTGGATTGTTTCAGTTGCATTCTGATTGGTTCCCTACAAAGTCTTTCCACACAACAGGGTTTATCAGTCAAACTGGGGACACAAAATTGCAAGCAGTTGCACCATGATGAAGCTTTTGGTTTCAGGATATTCATAGGATTGTAAAACTGTTTGTGAAGTTCATATTGCATCTTGAAAATAAAATACTATAAGGAATTAATCAACATAACGGTGTAGGTCTGTCAGCACATTTCCCCCCTAGTTTTATATCTATTTATTTATTTGTTAATAATTTGACTGTTTTGCAGGTCAATCAAGTAGACCTTTCTATCAAAGCTGGTAGCTACTGACCATGTTAAACCATGAAATCCAACAGACAGAAGTCTAACTTACCAGACTAGTCATCACCTAATCATTCTCATCAATCACATCTAATTGAGCAGGGTACAGTGTACTGGCCCATTACAGGAAACTAGGGCCCTGGTCAGCTCTCTGGAAATGAGTCACTTCACTATTGCAGAGTAATGAATGATGGTGCTGGATCTGCAGGCTTTGAGTGAGAAACTGAGCATTAAGCAGGAAAGCTAGCTTCACCCTCGCACGCACACCACCCCAGTAATTTGTTCCAATTGTCTTGGTCTATAAACATGCATATCCCTACCTCACTTCCATCCTCTCCAAGCAGGTTGGACATAATGAGAATTTATCAGCCTACCATTCCCTGCTGTACGGACTCTCGTGGCGCCAAAGGAGAAATGCATTTGCATACGATTGATGGACGACACAAAAGAGATTGTGTCTTTGCTCAGGATTTCTCATACAGGACATGGGAGAAAGCATTTGATTCTTAGACACATTTTTGCTTGTGATAACCAAATAATGAAATGTATGAAAAAGCAGAATGGCATAAATCTCTTTGCCTTACTGTTTCAACAGAAAGTGTTTATTTTTGTATTCTCATCATGCATCCATCTCACTTTATTGGAGGGTATGCATGTGATGTCACAGTAATCAGGGTTCGCTACATTTACAAGCACTGAGTGACAGTAAGACTGAGTGGCATCATTAGCATTCAGCTGGAATTGTGTAAAAATACAAATACGAACACATCTAAATGTGAAAGCTGTCGTACAATTGGCTGTACAAATGGATTTAACTAGAAACAGTGGTCGCTGGATCACTTCAATTTACATAACTACCTGGGGCAACAAAGAAAATAAAGAGGAAACAAACAGCTAAAATAAATGCTTAAAATAAAGGCAGTTGGACTCAACAGTGATACTTACAACTTACCAAAAAAAACTATTCTCCATGGTGATGTTGTGAGTGTCGACTTTTTCAAGGAGAGATCAGGTCAAGTAATTTTCAAAGGTTTTATTAAAGACCGAGAGAAAAGGTTCACATTTTCTATAGAGGGATCCCAAAAGAGAAAGTCAGGAGAAAAGAAGTGTGGATCAATTTGCATTGAAGATTTTTTATATTCCTATTTAGAGCTTGGGTGTTTGTCACCCATCAAACCAGTTTCAGTCAGTTTCAGGTAGCTTTCATTAATGTCATGTGTGTTAGGTGCCACAGGGTCTGTAGCAGTGTAATCTATGGATGATGCTTTGTCCTTGATGGAGACGACATTCTGTTTTAGGTAGCAAGGCTGAGAACTACAGCTAACAGTGAGTCAGCATAAAATGGGTCACAGGGCCTTACATGTTTTGTGACCCTAGATTCACCAGATTTGTGACACCAATGGACATTGAGATGTTTCAGGAACCAGGTTTTCTGTCAATTATATTTTCCTGAACTAGTGGTTACAACCTTGCCCTTCAACTGGAAGGTCACAGGTTCGTCTCACCCAGAGCACCACTGGGGAATCCTTGGGCAAGGTACCATCCCACTACAAAGCCCCAATGGTCCTTTGGTATGTTGTATGCATATACAGTATAGCTTTAAACATTGCTGGTGTTGGAAATCGGTGCAGACAGAATGTGGAAATTAAAATAATATGTCTTTAAATGAAATAATAATATATAATTTAATAATATATTTTTTAAATAAACAATATATCAATCAGCCATAAGAATAGCACCATCAGCCTAATAAAGTGTAGGTCTAAACAGCTCTGACTGTGGTTCACTATGTTTTAACCTTTCTGTTAGAGTCAGCATTAACATTCTTTGCAACAGCAGGATCCACGTGCATCAATGAGCCTTGGGTGACCGTGTTGTCTGTCCTTGGCTCACTTTGAGTAGGTACTAACTACTGCATACATGGAGCACTCTACAAGACCTGCTGTTTTGGAGATGCTCTGACTCACAGTAAAGCCTTTGTGAAAGTGGCTCAGGTGTGTACATCTGTAGATGTTTTCTAGCTATTTAACTTCAGGAACTGATTGTTCACTTGCCGAATATATCCCACACCCCGGATACAGTAGGTGCCATTGAAATGAAATAACTAAATAGTCAATGTTACTCACTTTACTTGTCAGTTTTTTAAATGTCATGGCTGATTTGTGTATATTTAGCTTTCCAGCAGTAACATAGACAGTAAGGGTGGGCCACAATATTGATATTGCGACATATCGTCGTCCTTGCTCACGCGATACGATAATCGATACGCCGGCGGCAATATCGATATTTAAATGAGTACACATTTGCCTCCAAGTTGACTTACCGGCGTCGCTACCTCTTCTCTCCACTGGGTGGCGCTGCTCTGGCTGAGCGCAGGAGAGTGAGCAGAGAAGAAGAAGTTTGTGTTCTAAACGTGTTTGTGTTGTGTTGTGACTCTAAAAGCTCGGCTGAGACGCCCCAGCTTTATTTAAAGTGGGAGTTTGGCTTTGAGAACATTGGAACAGAGTGTGAATTATTCTGTGACGCCGTGTCTCTGTGCTTCTCTTTCTCCTGAACTTATTTCGTAGCGATGGGATCAATTTACAGTGACCGCTGAACGTGAGTACACACCCCCTTTCATCCGGGTTTCACGGGTGCGCGCGTCAACGCGTTTTCACCTTATTTCTACTGTGTTTTAACAGAGTTTATTCAATAAAAGGTATGAATCGGCTTAAAACAAACTTCTGATTTCGGAGGATAGTTCTAGGACTGTAACGCACGTAATTACTCATTTCTGTGGCGATATCTGAGGGCTATTAAAGATATTATGCAGCTCTTATATGTGCAGTATAATGTGTGAGATCGACATGAAGATACGTTTATGCAATATAGAGGAAATGGGCCCGTGCTGAGAGAATGTATTATGTTGTATGTAGCAGGCTGTAGACACGGTTAAAACCAGAGCTGTATTGCAGGAGGCATGGGGAGCAGGGTTGTTAGCACGATGCTAACGCTACTTGCCCAAGTGACAGAGTGGAACAGAAATAAAGCTCTGAAGCTTTATAGTAGCGGTTTCTCTGAGCTTCCAATCATGGTCGCAAAGCAAATATCGGAAAGTTAACAATATCATTGCTGTAACTTATGTAAGTTAATAACGCATTCCCGTCTTTCTGTGTTATATCGATACATATTTGTCGTGCGATATATCGATTGTATCGTGGTATCGCAATGTTATCGTTATTGTTGACCACATATCATATCGTGACATACCCTGCGATTCCCACCCCTAATAGACAGACATCTCTGACTTCCTGTTTTAGAGCATAAGCTTATAAGACAGCTAGTTTAAAATAAGGGCAACAGCTTATCCGTCCTAAAGCAGCTGTAGTCCTTCAGAGTTGTCTTGCATCTACGTCATCATACTTTCAGACTGTAACAGTCTGTAAATGCAATTATGGTTGAATTTTTTTATTTTGGTCAAAGTGTCCCTTTAATTATGTCCTAATTCCTTATTGAAACAAGCAGGAACATTGTGTCTGAAGTATAAATAGTCTACACTACACCTGTGCTCATAAGCAGAAATAGATATTCCAATTGAATTTGAACTTGCATCTTGGTTTAAGGCAAAAAACAATATCCTTTACATAATTTTGTCATGTTTTATTTTTTAATTTCAAAGCCAACAGAAAAATCCCAAAAGTAGAATGTTATTCAAATGAGAATATAATTGATTACATAATTATGTAATTACTTTTCAGCAGTATAGCAAGATGGCAATAACAAATCTAGATGTCTATGAGTTAAACCAGCATGCAGGATGGCAGATTGTGATGGGTGCTGAATCAGTGCAATTGCTCACCTGCTTTCAGTTCCTTTCAGTTTTAATGGCACAGAGAAACGAGCGAGATGAAATGGTTATTAACTTGACTATGTCAGGCAGTGCTCAGCAAGCAAGTGCTGTGTGGAGCAATCCATCATTAAAACAGGCAAGGACCCTGTCCGACTGTGCAGAATGTAAAATAGCTTGGTGTTTTTGTTTCTCTACTTCTCCTTATTTCTTTTCTTAAGCAATGGTGAAATCGTTTACCCACAGTCTCCCAAGTCTGCTCCCCCCAACGCCTCCCTCCCACCCCCACCCCCCCACTCTCACTTCCATCTCATCCTCCACACTGTTAAAGATAATCTCCCATGGAGTGTTTCTTGTGGAGTGAGTCGTTAGTCATTTGATTAAATGGTGAAGCTGAGGTCTATGTGGTAGATAAATCAACTCTTGTCTTCATATTGTGCTCTGGAGTGGCAGTAGAGCATAGAGGCACCACTGTGTTCTCATAGAGCGGCCTGGACCTCACAACTGCCACCTGGTGATTTCTGCTTATTTTAGGGAACTGGGTTTGTAATGGCTTGAAATCTTTAGCTCATGTATGAGAAATATCAAACAACCTTAAGAAATAACACATGTGAAACCATAGGCCAATGGTGCAAGGTGCAATGTATTATATTTTAATATCTTTTAATAAACACGATTTGACATTATTTCACTTGGAAAAAAAGCAGTGTTGACTCAGATACTGTCCCTGTGCAGAGTAATAAAATGTAAAATATGTGACAATTCTCTCTCTCTGTCTCTCTTTTTCTCGCTCTCTCTCCTTCAAACGCACACACACACACACACACATCAGTCTATCTTTGCTGTGTTGGCACTGAAAGGTTGCAGACCTCATCCACTCCATCACGGCTCTGTCTAATGTGAGTGAAATCTCAGGAGCGAGGCCTTGGGTGTGTTTACTCTAAAACTGAATCACACCGAAAGCACTTAAACCTTTCTCAGTGCTCGCAGCCGAAAATAGCCTCCCATTCTGCTTTAAACCTGATTTCATGCGAGTGGAATTCACTAATCGGGCAGTGCCTCTTGGCCGTTGGGGTCTGGGGACATAGGTGGCTCAGTGTGCAACACATTCGTGAAAATGCACATCAAACACAAACGTAATAGTTCAGATCACCAAGCTTATGTTTCTGAAAATGAATAAAAGCTTCCAGTTAGCTTAAAAAAAATGGGGTCATAGTTCTGTAATTGGCAGTTCTGTTTTTTGGAAACTACCAGACTGTGACACTGTCCCTCCAATACCAGAGATGTTCACCCAGTAATTTGAGCAGGGAAGAGGGTGGGAAGTCATCAAAATGACCAAAAAACTTTTCTACTGTTAACCTGCCATCAGATAGTGTGCATGTTGATTGGTGTTGTGGAAGCAGGTGGGTGCTGCCATTGGGCCTTTCCCCCGTTACAAAATAACAAATCACCTACGGGGTCTACCCCTGGTCTACAGAAACAACAGCCCTCGACAAGAGAGAAGGAGCGAGTGAAAGAGAGAGAGAATCAGGTCATTGATTGCATGTGGCTGCAGATTTCCTCCATTCAGTGCAGTGAATGGACTAATGGCTTCTGTGACGGTGTGTGTGTGACACTTGGCCAGGAAGCCACAGGAAGACAGAGGTCTTACTGTAAAAAGGAAGGAAATGTAAATGGCTGTTGTGTTGCTATTGTTTTATTGAACTATTTAAAGACAGTGTATCAGTCTTAAACATTTTCACTGATTTTCTGTGAAATAAAACAAATGCACTATAATCTTTAATTGTCAAATTAGCAAATAAATAAATACATGAACTTTTTACATCTGATATTGTCACAAAGCAACTTAACAGAGCCTGTAATGAGCGAGAGAAGAAAACAGAGGAGAAAGTCCATAAGCTGGGAGGTACCAAGACACTGAACAGCAGTAACATCTTAGACTATTTTGCTTCTGAAGGAGAAGCTCAGTCAGGAAATGCCACCAATCACCTTTCCAGCACCATTTCCAATGGCATCACAAATATGCAGATGGGCCAGACCCAGATGGAGGACCATCCCATCATCCTAGAGAAGCTTGGTTGGACTCCTGGCCAGTGACTGGATGCAGCATCCCAGTGGACCAACCTCAAGTTCTTCTGATGACACTGATGGGCAGTTCAAGATTCAAGAGAGGTTTATTTTCAACACAGCCGTATATGCAGTACACTGTGTATTGAAATGTCATTTCACACAACCCCAACGCATGCTGCACTTCGAGAGAAACATTTAGGCAAAATATGTCAAAATGCAAGAAATATATAACAGAGAAAATACACTTAATTTTTTAATGTCTTTAATTGTTTAGTTGTATTACTTGAATCACACAGTATTGTTAAAATTTAGATTAAATATCCATATGTCAAAGAATGTTACAAAAACACAGGCATCAAATTGTGTTGCTATTGTTTTATTGAACTATTTAAAGACAGTGTATCAGTCTTAAACATTTTCACTGATTTTCTGTGAAATAAAACAAATGCACTATAATCTTTAATTGTCAAATTAGCAAATAAATAAATACATGAACTTTTTACATCTGATATTGTCACAAAGCAACTTAACAGAGCCTGTAATGAGCGAGAGAAGAAAACAGAGGAGAAAGTCCATAAGCTGGGAGGTACCAAGACACTGAACAGCAGTAACATCTTAGACTATTTTGCTTCTGAAGGAGAAGCTCAGTCAGGAAATGCCACCAATCACCTTTCCAGCACCATTTCCAATGGCATCACAAATATGCAGATGGGCCAGACCCAGATGGAGGACCATCCCATCATCCTAGAGAAGCTTGGTTGGACTCCTGGCCAGTGACTGGATGCAGCATCCCAGTGGACCAACCTCAAGTTCTTCTGATGACACTGATGGGCAGTTCAAGATTCAAGAGAGGTTTATTTTCAACACAGCCGTATATGCAGTACACTGTGTATTGAAATGTCATTTCACACAACCCCAACGCATGCTGCACTTCGAGAGAAACATTTAGGCAAAATATGTCAAAATGCAAGAAATATATAACAGAGAAAATACACTTAATTTTTTAATGTCTTTAATTGTTTAGTTGTATTACTTGAATCACACAGTATTGTTAAAATTTAGATTAAATATCCATATGTCAAAGAATGTTACAAAAACACAGGCATCAAATTATTGTTTATCTCTCTAAGATCCCATTACACACATCTACATCAGTGGTGCCCTGAAGCATAAACTAATCCTTTCAAAATGCAGACACTTGCCAGTCAGAGTCCTTTCTTTGTACTTTTGGAAAGAATAACATGACCAGTTTGCCAGTATCCAACATCTACTTTTCCAACTGACCTGCGAGCTTTTTATAACATCTCTCTCTGCCCTTTACAATGGGATCATCACTTCTTATCAAATGGTAATGGTAGTGAGGTATTACTAAGGGGTGTCAACATCCTTGACTGAATTTTTAAATCTCTCATGGTCATTTTGAGTGATATAATAGTCAGGATAAAATGGGTGTATGTATAACCTTATTTGGTCATTGCCATATTTGGGTTCTCATCCTTTATTTTAAACTCAGCAAAGCTCTTTGAATCAGCAAATCAGTGGCCTTGGCTGCTCCGCCATCGTGAGGGAGGGGTTCCCCATCCTTACCTCAAGGTTTTTCTACATGCAGCTGTTTTTCTGAGCAGCTCTGACTGAGATAAGACAAAGACCAGCTACTGAAGTCTGAGGGTCTTACTGAGGCCTGTAGCTCAAAGGTTTCTATCTACCAATGACCACACTGAAATTTTTTAGATAGTGTATGAGGCTGTTGTTGAGATCAAACAGAAACATTCTTGTGGTGTAATGTCAGAAAGAAGAACTTGTCTTTAGCTGCCGAGGATCTTTGGCCTCTTTATTTTAAAGTCTTATTTTTAAAGTCTAAAGCTAACATTTTTAAATGAAAAGACATTTTTGAAAACATCATTATTGTTTTCATGTCAGCACCATCAGACACATTCAAAGGTCAGGATCAAGCTTAAATGTCTTTATAAATAACACAACCAAGGTTGACCAAAGGGCTTAACAATCAAATCAAAAAAGATATAACAATACAATAACATTGAAAACTGTAATGGCATTAAACTATTATAAGCAACACAATGCATACATGGAATAAGAAAAACAAATGATACGACATGAATTCAAATAAAATGTAAATAAAATCAAATGTAAAAAATGAAATAAAATATCATGGCCCCAGCAAAAATCCTACATACTGTTTGAGCCCTAAACTTCAACAAAACACACGTTCTACTGTAAAAACAAACTCTGAGGAGCCTGAGGTTCTGCTCCTCTCAGGATCCCATGCCAAACTAACTGATAGATAATGTCAATAAAGCTGAACTCCTGAATCTGAAAGGATGAAGAAAAATTTGTGTCACAGCACAGCCTGACTACAGTGTGAAGTCAGTTATGGTGTTTAAGGTATATATGCACTGACCTATGAAATAATACAATATATACAGTGACAAACATAAGTATTTGAACACCCTGCAATTTTGCAAGTTCTTCAACTTAGAAATCATGGAGGATCTGAAATTCACATTGTAGTTGCATTCCCATTGTGAGAGACAGCATTAAAAAAAAATCAGGAAATCACATTGTGTGATTTTTAAGCAATTTATTTGTATTGCACTGCTGTACATACGTACTTGAACACCTGTTGAACATCAAGAATTCTGTTTCCCAAAGATCTGTTACTTTAAAAAGTCTTTAAACTGTCCACCTCTACTTCACTCATTAATCTAAATTAGTAGCACCTGTCTGAGCTCTTTAAAGACACCTGTCCACAGTCAGTCAGACTCCAACTACTACCATGGGCAAGACCAAAGAGTTGTTCAAAGACTACAGAGACAAAATTGTGGACCTCCACAAGGGCGGAAAGGGCTACAGGGCAATTGCCAAGCAGCTTGGTGAAAATAGATCAACTGTTAGTGCAAATGTTGGAAAATGGAAGAAGCTAAAGATGACTGTCAGTCTCCCTCGGACTGGGGTGATGATCAAAAAGGTGAGGGATCAGCCCAGGACTACACTCGAGGAGCTGGTCAACGACATAAAAAGAGCTGGGACCACAGTTTCAAAGGTCACTGTTGGTAGAACTCTACGCCATCATGGTTTCAAATCATGCATTGCATGAAAGGTTCCCCTGCTCAAGTCATCACATGTCTAGGCCTGTCTGAAGTTTGCCCGTAACCATCTGGATGATCATGCGGTCATGTGGTCAGATAACAACAAAGTAGAAATTTTTGGTCTAAACCTCACTCACTCTGTTTGTAAGAAACAGAAGGATGAGTTGTACAATCCCTACTCTGAAGCATGGGGGTGGAAACATCATGCTTTGGGGGAGCTTTTCTGTGAAGAGGACAGGAAGACTGCACTGTATTAAGGAGACAATGATTGGGACCATGTATTGCGAGATTTTCAGCAACAACCTCCTTCCCTCAGTCAGATCATTGAAGATAGGCCATGACTGGGTCTTCAAACATGACAATGACCCGACACACACAGCCAGGAGAACCAAGGAGTGGCTCTGTAAAAAGAATATCAAGGTTCAGGAGTGGCTTAGCCAGTCTCCAGATCTAAATCCAATAGAAAATCTTTGGAAGAGCTGAAAATCTGTGTTGCTCAGATCAAAAGATCTGTGTGGAGTAGTGGAGCCAAAATCCCTGGTGCAGTGTGTGCAAACCTGGTCAAGAACTACAAAAAAACGTTTGACTTCTGTAATTGCAAACAAAGTCCTCTGTATCAAATATTAACACGGATTTTCTTATGTGCAGCAGTGCAATACAAAAAAAATCTTTACAAATCACACAATGTGACTTTCTGGAGAAAAAAAAAGTATGCTGTCTCTCATAGTGGGAATGCATCTACAATGTGGATTTCAGACCCTCCATGATTTCTAAGTTGGAGAACTATTTTAGCACCATTTCTCTTCACAATTTATACTGCAGACTTTTCTTACAACTCCAACAGCTGCTTCCTGCAGAAGTTCTCTGACGACTCTGCAATAGTTGGCCT
>JBBIGC010000020.1:3554923-3569599 GCA_037576955.1 Lepidarchus adonis
CCAGATCAACACTGGAAAGACCAAGGAGCTGGTGGTAGACTTCCGCAGGCACAAACATCCCCCAGCGCAGCCAATGAGCATCCAGGGTCTGGACATCGAGGCTGTGGCGAGCTACAGATACCTTGGTGTTCATCTGAACAATAAACTAGACTGGACTGGTAACACACAGGCTCTGTATAAAAAGGGGCGGAGCAGCTGTATCTGCTGCGCAGGCTCAGGTCTTTTGGAGTGCAGGCTCCACTCCTGAAGACCTTCTATGACTCTGTGGTGGCATCAGCCATCTTTTACGGTGTGGACCACATCTCTACCTTCTCGGTCTGAGCCCAGTGCTCCTTCTCGGTCTGAGCCCAGCTCTCCTTCTCAGTCTGAGCCCAGCTCTCCTTCTCAGTCTGAGCCCAGCTCTCCTTCTTGGCCAGAGCTCAGCTCTCCTTCTCGGTCTGAGCCCAGCTCTCCTTCTCAGTCTGAGCCCACTGCTCCTTCTTGGTCTGAGCCCAGCTCTACTTTTTGGCCAGAGCCCAGCTCTCCTTCTTGGTCTGAGCCCACTGCTCCTTCTTGATCACGTGAGATCTCACGGGTGGGTTGGTAGGAGTAAGCGCAGACTTGAGTATTTAAATTAAACAGGTTTAATAACCTCAAATGTGCTGTACAAAGACTAATGTGACATAAACACTTTCTAACATACACTCTGATACCCTTAGGTATATCTACGATATCCACGTAGACACGAGACCTCACATGACGACAAGAACGAGACAAACGTACAAACGCACAAACGTCGAACCACCCCACTGTTCACACACACTCCACTTAAATACACAGAGGATAACACACAACAACTGGGGGATCACATGACAAACACACAGACACGTGACACACCAAGGATACCCACTTCACAACACAAGCACGGGACATAACACAGGACCACACCTTACAGAGCCCCACCCCTAAGGCGCATGCCCACATGCGTCTACACCTCCTAACCAGTCACGAATCAAAATCAAAACCCAAACATCTCTAAACTTCAGCAAAAGGGGCAGGACTCCACATACACCACACGAGACAAACACACAGACAGACTAGCCTCTCGCTAGACTCCATGCTCTAGCCTTGATCCCTCTGCTAGCCTTAATCCCTCTGCTAGTCTTAATCCCTCTGCTAGTCTTAATCCCTCTGCTAGCTTCACATCCTAAACTCAACCTACACCTACAAACTCAAAAAGCTCTCACCTCAAAAAGGCTTCTCAAACTCAAATCTCTCTATACTCAAACTCTCTAGACTCAAACTGTTTAGACTCAAACTCTTCGAAACATAGACACTCACTATTTACACAAACTTTGCTGATCCCAAACTCTGACACATACTGACCATACCTCTATCTAGCCTACCCTAGATGCAACAGGACACTACTGAACCTCTCAGACAGACAGAAAACAACTAACACACAACTCACACTCACTACTTCTCTTACACTTCCCAAAACACACACAAACATACAGACAGAAACAGTACATAGCACACAGACACTTAATCAACAAATAGCACATCATGAGAACACAAGCACTTCATACTGATGACATTAGATACTTATACACAGTAAAGATGAGGACATACGCTTCTGTGTTCACAGGAATTTCTGCCCAAAACACACAAAAACACGTAATCCTGACCACACGTCTCATTACACTTAGCAGGAATCACATCCTAGAGGGACAGAAACACAGGGCACAGCATAACATGCCTAAATGATCATCTGCTTTAAGCCTGGTACTAAACCACACGCAAACACGTTAAGCAGAGTCCTCATGAAAATTACAAAAACCACGGTGCATGGTACGGGCACGTAGACCCACCAGGCCTGACTGCACCCAGGTAGGTTTCCCCACACCGGTACGAACACAAAACAGTTCATGGGTCCACTGGTAACTCCTGGAGAGTTCCCACTCGCCAGACCCAGCATCAGTTGCTGAGCATACTGTCCGCTCAACGACGCCGCTCCCGCCAGTGACCGCCACACCTTCTCACTCACCTGTGTGGACTTGGCCTTAACTCTGTGCAGTTTCTGAGGCTTTGCCCCTCGGGCCTTCGCCTCCTTCCCACGAGGCTCCTCGCGCCTCGTTTCTTCAGAGTTCCTCGGCTCCGTACTCCCTGTGTTGGCCCCCGGCTTGCTCCCACCGTCGGCGCTCGCTGCACCACCTGGACTCTCACCTCGGTCGCCGCCTGAAGCCATGGCGTGCTGTCCTCCGCTCGGAGCATCCCCTGAATCGCGCCTTCCTCTCTCATTGGTCCCCTCGGAGTCGCCTCGTCTACCTCCATAGGCTGAGGAGGTGGACCTTCAACAGCCATTGGTTGAGGTGGAGAGTCCTCCACCTCCATGGGCTGCAGTGCTTCCTGGTCGCTCGCAAACTCTGGACTGGAATCGGACAGCTGGGCGGCCTCTAGGGACAAGAGGGGAACCTCCTCTCCTCGCGTCCTCCTCACCTGCATTCTCGGTGCAGTAAACTTGCGACCTTTTCTCCTCCCTCTGGTCCGTCCTTGGTGCCGTGGTTTCCTCTCTTCTCCGCCAGAAGAGGAATCACTTCCGGATTCCGGGTTGTCCAGCACGTCCGGGAGGAACCGGGACTTCTGCTGCTTCTCCAACCAGGAGACGGCATCCAGGTCCACGCCTCTTGTGGATGGCGACACCGCACTCTCTGTCCACCCACCTGGCATGACATTCGCCACCCCTATTGTCAAGGGTCGAGGCTCTGTCCAGGCAGGGTTCTCCTCTTGAGTTCGGCCGCCGTCGAATCACGGATCCGGAGCTCCCGGAACCGATTCCTTCTGTTCTCTCGTTTCCAGAGTCGACACCGGGATTCGGCTCACTCTCCTTGACTCTCAGCGGCTCCTGCTGCCTCTCTCGAAGCCGGCGGTCGAGCTTGCTGATTATCGCCAGCATGCTCATGTCCTGCGATTGCACGAACAAGTCTCGGAGCTTCTCATCCAGTCTTTCTCCTTCGACTGGGTCTTCTCCTTCTTCCCTCCACTGCAGCAACATTTGGCGGCCGAGCTCCACGGCCTCGCCCTTGGTTGCAGACATTCTGCTTTTCTTCTCCTCAAGTCGCTACTCTTGAGGGTGGTGGTTCAATCTGTGAGATCTCACGGGTGGGTTGGTAGGAGTAAGCGCAGACTTGAGTGTTTAAATTAAACAGGTTTAATAACCTCAAACATGCTGTACAAAGACTAATGTGACATAAACACTTTCTAACATACACTCTGATACCCTTAGGTATATCTACGATATCCACGTAGACACAAGACCTCACATGACAACAAGAACGAGACAAACGTACAAACGTCGAACCACCCCACTGTTCACACACACTCCACTTAAATACACAGAGGGTAACACACAACACCTGGGGGATCACATGACAAACACACACCACGTGACACACCAGGGATACCCACTTCACAACACAAGCACGGGACATAACACAGGACCACACCTTACAGATCAGAGCCCAGCTCTCCTCCTCAGTCTGAGCCAAGCTCTCCTTCTCGGTCTGAGCCCAACTCTCCTTCTCGGTCTGAGCCCAGCTCTCCTTCTCGGTCTGAGCCCAGCTCTCCTTCTCGGTCTGAGCCCAGCTCTCCTTCTCTGTCTGAGCCCAGCTCTCCTTCTCGGTCTGAGCCCAAGGCTCCTTCTCGGTCGGAGCCCAGCTCTCGTTCTTGGCCAGAGCCCAGCTCTCCATCTTGGTCTGAGCCCAGCTCTACTTCTTAGTCTGAGCCCACTGCTCCTTCTCAGTCTGAGCCCAGCTCTCCTTCTTGGCCAGAGCCTAGCTCTCCTTCTCAGTCTGAGCCCAGCTCTCCTTCTTAGTTTGAGCCCAGCTCTCCTTTTCGGTCTGAGCCCAGTACTCCTTCTCGGTCTGAGCCCAGCTGTCCTTCTTGGCCAGAGCCCAGCTCTCGTTCTTGGCCAGAGCCCAGCTCTCCTTCTTGGTCTGAGCCCAGCTCTCCATCTTGGTCTGAGCCCAGCTCTACTTCTCAGTCTGAGCCCACCTCTCTATGTTGGCCTGAGCCCACATCTCTACCTTGGCCTGAGCCCACATCTCTACCTTGGCCTGAGCCCACCTGTCAACCTTGGCCTGAGCCCATCTCTCTACCTTGGCCTGATCCCACATCTCTACCTTGGTCTGAGCCCACATCTCTACCTTGGCATGAGCCTACATGAGCTCCATTTTGACCAGTGCCCAGCTCTCCTACTCAGTCTGAGCCCAGCTCTCCTTCTTGGTCCGAGCCTAGCTCTCTACCTTGGCCTGAGCCCACATCTCTACATAGGCCTGAGCTAACATCTATAACTTGGCCTGAGCCCACATCTCTACATAGGCCTGAGCTCACATCTCTACCTTGGCCTGAGCCCAGCTCTCCTTCTCAGTCTGAGCCCAGCTCTCCTTCTTGGTCTGATCCCACTGCTCCTTCTTCTCCTTCTTCTCCCACTGCTCCTTCTTCTCCTTCTCAGTCTGAGACCAGCTCTCCTTCTCGGTCTGAGCCCACCTCTCTACATTGGCCTGAGCATACATCTCTATCTTGGCCTGAGCCCACTAATGTATCAATTATTCAATCAATTATTCAATCAATTATTCAATCAATTATTCAATTAATCAACCACTTTCTCAATTATCCAATTAATCAATTTAATAGTTTAATCATTTAATCAATTTATTGATTCATTAATCAATTAATCAATTGTTAAATTAACCAATTTCTCAATCATTTTATAATTTTTTTCGAATGATCAATTATTTAAGTAACCAATTAATCATTTTTTAATGTATCAGTTCATTAATTAATCAATTAACCAACCACTTGTTCATGTATCCAATTATTCATTTTAATAGTTTAATAATTTAATAGATTAATTGATTAATAATAAATAATAAATTAAACAATCAATTATTCAATCATTTAATTAATTAATTTCAAAATTAATAATTTCTAAATTAATAATTTTATCAATTAGTAATTTTATCAATTAATGAATTAATCATGTAATAATTGAATCGTTTAATAATTTTATCATTTAATCTTTTAATAATTTAATAATTTAATCTTTAATAGATTAATCATTTAATCAATTAATGAATTAATCATTTTATAATTTTATAAATTTTTCTATTAATAAATTACTTTTATTGTCTTTCTGTTTGTCTGTCCATCTACATTGACATTTAAACTTTTTCATTTCTCTGAAGCTTTCCTCCAAAGCGACTTCCAGGTTCAGGAACAATCAAACATTAATTCAGACTTCACAGCACTGATGTGAGAGCAACAAAGAAGTTCAACACATTCCTCTTAGTAATAGAATACAGTGCAAGTGCTACATAATTACTACCTGAGAGGCTAGAAAGAGAATAACACATTTTATTTTAATCATTAAAAGCTTATAAGTGTCTATTACCAGATGTTTTACATCAAGAAAAACAAGAGGTAATTACAATACTTTGCATTGCTGCAAGTAACACGAACAATGAATAGGAAACTGTCCGCTGGAAACAGTTCTATAAATTTATATTTATATATCTGGTCAAATCAAAGTCAATGTAAACTGTATTGTTGTGCTTAGATGTTAAAGAAAGTCATGGAACAGTTCCACCACTGAGGCAGAGCAAAGGAGAAGAACCTGGAATGGTGTTTGATTCCACGTGGGGATGCAATCTCCAGTCATTGTTCTCTCGCTGATCTGAGGGATCTGGTGGGTGTGTAGGTCTGGATGAGTGTTTCCATGGAGCTGGTAGCAGATCTGTTGATGATCCTGTAGATGAGCATCAGGGACTTAAAAGTGATGCTGCGATGGGAAGCCAGTGTAAGGAACAGAGCAGCAGAGTCACATGGATTCTTCTCCTTGGACATCACACCATGTGCCATGTTTGTTCACATTTGCCTACTGGAAACAATGGCATCCCACTGCCAAGGCTTCTGATTGGTCAACATTGCTTTATGGCAGGGGTGTCAGTCTTGGGTCCTGGAGGTTGGTATCCAGCACAGTTTGCTAATTTCCCTCCTCAAACACACTCTCTCAGCCAATTAACTGGTGATTTGAACCAGATGTGCCTGAGTAGGGAAATCGTCAAACTGTGCAGGACACTGGCCTTCATCCCTGCTACTGTAACTGATAGAGCCTGGCTTGCATTCACTACCAAAAAGGAAATACAGTGATCTAATACATTTCTATTCACCAACACAATACCTCTTAACTTTGTACCCATTACTATGAACAAAAAATATGTATTCATACTGTATACTTAAACACAGACTAAAACACAGACAAGGCTAAATATAGGCCATGTAGAGACCAACCATTCTGCTTGCATCAGAGGTCACTGTCTTGTTGAAATATCTGTCCCCCTTTCTTCTCTGTTGAAACCGCAATAAGTAATGCTTTGAATTTATATTTAAATGTGCATGACTTAAAAGTGCCAATGGGTTGCACATTAACAAAAAGTGTAATCAACATTATTTGCATCAGAAAAGATAAGATGGAGGTCAGCAATCATATTGATTTAGCATATTTCATTCATTTTATTCAATGACTCAGTCGTGTTGATAAAGCATGTTTTTTTTTCAAGATGTTTCCACCTTCATATGTTCGTTTGAATTTATTTTGATTATTGCCAAAGAGTTATGTATTTCCTTCATCTAGTGTACATTGTTCTACAAGTTCTCATTAGTCATAACGCTCATGCTTAGATACAGCATCTCTCTGTTTCTTTTTAATGTGCAGGTCAATGTTTAATGTTCTCTGTGTTTCTGCTGCTTTCACGTCATTTGCAACTTTATTTCTCATTACCAACAGTCTCACTTACCTCCTATTCATTAGTCAGAGAGCATATTTGGACCTTTGCATGGCAACAGTACATAATACATGTTTCCATGAACTTTTCACTTGCATATTACTGAACCAGTTGTTCTGCCAGGGATGCTTAATGTCCTACTAGGGCTCTGTAGCATTTCCCATTCAAATATTGTTTAATAAGCATGTGCTCAAGGTGGGCGTAACACAAACATATTGTACCCCACTTTTCATATTTTCATATTTTTATTGTCTTGTATGTTTTATTGCCTTTTTAGGCTCCATCCTTGTGCACATTTTATAGCAATGTTCGATGTCTGTTATGAGTGTTGTTGCTTTGACACAAAAGGTTGCAGATTTTGCAGTACATTCTGTTTGACCAGAAAATTCAAGGTTTATTTCCATTAGTTTTCCATTGAAAAGTTGACAATTTAGATTTTTGTGTCCTAAACAGACTACTGCATGTTTTTTTTCCATTATGGGCTGGAAATGTATGTGCAGTTTATGTGCATTCTGAAAGGAAAGTGAACATTTACAGTCCAAAGTTTTACACTGATACCAGTTCCCACACAACAGTATCGCCTGGGCTTGCAGTCATCATCAACACATTTTTTTTCTTAGTTAAGGGTAGGAGGAGCATATTTAAAGAATATATAAAGAATCTAATTTATAAATATGCACATTTGTAGTAACTGCAACAAATTAAATATAGTTTGATCAGAGACATGTTTTTTTTTGCCTATTTTAGCTTAGCATAAAGCTACAGGTGCTCTACATGGTTGATGTGCTCTGATTCTCCTCTTCATGGTGTGCCATAAATTTGATCTGGTAAGCTGGCAGGCATCTGAGATGACTAAGCTCCCAGAGAACTCTATAGTGTATCTGTAAAAATCTGACGTTTGGTTGTGTATCAGTATCAGAATCTGTACTATGTGCCCAAGGTTTTCCAAAAAACCCCAGAGTTCATGTGGCTGTATTTATCACAGGAACGTTTCTGTTTCTCATGCATGACTTTCTGAGGGCTTGAAGGTCATGCATATTCAACAGATGTTTTGAGCCTTACACTACATGAACTGTTTTTTGTATACTCCCTATACAATGTTTTGTACAGTAGATTGTGAAAGGCCTAAATTCTTTGTATTCTTGCATTGAGAAATGTTCTTATTGAATTTACAATTTTTGTCCAGTTTTTGAGGATATGTCACTGATTTCAAATACTACCAATGAATGTGTACCAAGTAGAGTCATTCGGCAGACAGGTCAATGCAAAATAAAACCACATAAAAAATGTTAGTGCTGAATATTTACAAAGTGACTAGACTAGTAACATTGGCTAAGATTAAATTAGCTTTAAACTGTCCTTAAAGATTTTAGATTGATTGCTTTTCTCAGTGACAGTATCTTTTGCTTTAGCTTTTTGTGCACCCCCCCCCCCCCCCATTATTCTAATGCACAATATAATAATATAATATAATAGTATATAATATAATAGTTTAATAGCAAAATGCTGAGCATTGCACTGTGTTTTGAGAAACGAGAAACTTAAGTCATTCTGAAAGAGTGTCAGGATGTGTCGATGCTAAATATCAGTACCTGTAGTTGTGCCTTTGTTAAATACAATAGTTTAATAATAGTTAAACTGTAATATTTTTAACTGAGTCTGACAATTAAGTCACTAACATATAAAAATGCGATACATAATCAGAAATTATGTGAAATTTCCCACTTGTGGGACAATAAAGGATTATCTTAAATCAAAAAATTATTTTTCTTTTTTTAGACATAGTTTTGACATTTATGGTTAAATTGAAGGTCTAACATTTCAAGGATGAGTAACAAACTTTGTAGGGCATTTTAACAGTATATTTAACTTGTTGTCATACACTTTTTCATTTATTTAAAGATGCAGTATACAGTCTGACACAAATGTTCAGAAGACAACTGACCAACATTAAAAAAAAACATATGATCTGAGCTATGTGCAAACCCTCATGTTGTTATGTCAAGCTTCTAAGTTCAGACCAGGCAGACGTCTAACATGAACCTGTTTTGGAATGCTTGCAGAAGAGGAAATGGATAACAAAGAAAGACCAATCTTTGTTCGCATAAACTATGAAGAATGCACTACAATAGTTCATCTGTATACATGATGAAACCAAATATAATAAACTGTTCTGCATTAGGTTGCAACCCTCAGTTTTTTGTCCAACAGGTCAAGTACATTACACTAGGAACAGGAAAGTGGGTCACTTCGGTTAAAAGGGAACAGATTTAACGCATTTATATATAATCTATAAATGCTATAATAATAATAATTCCAACTGCTTATGAGAAAATGCCAAAAATGTACCCTTTAGGAATAGTTGTGTATTATATATTAAAGAATGTATTGGTAAAGACTATCGGGGTCCCTTCAAGTTTTGCAGTAAAGGGAAGCGCTCTATACTGCACGCTCTTAACTGGAAACAATAGCTAACTCTCTCAGAGGTAGGTTGAGATGGCATTGAGCTTGTCAGTAACATCAAGCATTTTGCAATGTTAGCTTTGCAACAGTAGTATTATCTTCGTTACATTCTGTCGCAACACAGTTATTGAACAAGTGAAGGAATGAGATCTGAAAGTCAAGGAAACAACAAATACAGCAATATATCTTTTTAAAAACAGTACTTGAAACTAATTCAATAAAGAACAAAAAAACTAATGCAGTTTAAAGAAACTAGCTAGTCATACAATAGTGGAGTAACTGCCACATATAAAGTTCACGATGATCTACAGCATCTGACCAGTGTAGGTAGCTTCAGAAAAATGATTCCAAAATGTACATAGCTAGTCACATGATACAAGATTAGTTCAATGGTACAGACACAAATGGTAAGTAACATAAAACCTTTGGGCTTTAATCCAGAAATAACAAAAAAATCATAATACAGCTGCCGATTCAGATCCTTACAAGCGTTTGTCGTTCATCAACCACTCATTGCATGACTTTCCAACTGCAAAAGGAACCATTAGCTGTAATGCTGGAAATAAAGAAATTAATAAATCTGAATGGGAACAGTGGAAATGTGGGGCGAATGCAATCCTTTTAGTAAAGCATCCAAGTCAATAGAGTGCGGCTGCCAGGTCTTGGGTATAAAACTTTCATTCAAATCGCCTAACTCCCTCCGGCATGTTCAGACCTTGAATATGTTCAAGGCTCTCTCAGTCAAGCTAACTGATTTTCCTGAACAAACTGGCTAAGATAGCAGGTGATTCATGTGCCTAAAATTCTCAGATGTCTCCTTCATTATTTCACCTTCTCTCAAGTCTTCTAAGTGGAGAGAAATGAGAGGTTACAACAGAATGATTGTTTCCAGTTGTTGGGTTTCTTTGTCCTCCTCTCCAGACAGTACAGACAAGTACCCGGGGGATATTCCTGATTCTGAAGTGAAGATTTACAGTGCCATTTCTGGGCTCAACTGTTTACATTTCAGCACCAGTCTCTATTTTATCTTATTAACTATTTGTTGCAGTAAAATCACCACTCTGAGACAAAAGAATGGTGCAAATAAGCCAGTGTTTTAGAAAGACAAGGAACTGTAGAATGTCATAGGTAAGATGTGCACATACATACAGTATATGTGTGTATGCTCCACACATACACACACACACACACTCACACACACACAGACATATGTGTGTGTGTGTGTGTGTGTGTTGGTTTTGTATGTTTCAGAAGCTATGGCGTAAAAAACAGCCCTGGAAAGTTTGGACCCCACTGTGTTGGTGTGAATGGGGGGTTTCTCAGTTGCCTGAGCACATACACTCATACGCTGAGCCCAAGCTCGCAATTGGCTTATGGGACCAGAACACATAAACAACAACATGGGCAAAAACAACAAATCAAAACAACTAGTATTCCATTCACATTTCAATGGAACAGCGCATTGCAGGACACAAGCTTCTAGCTCGCTGCGTCAGCCTGAGCAGGAGATCAGGACCTGCACAAACGAAAACAACACCCACAGTCAGACACGTGGAATGAATCTCTAATGTCACTGAAAAAAATCTTCAACCTGAAATTTCATAATGAATCTACACTGAACGCAACTATAAACAACACTTTCATTTTTTTTCCTCCCATTTTGCATGAGCTGAACATTTTCTACAAACACAAATGACCCATTATTCTTAAATATTGTTCACGAATCTAAATCTGTGTTAGTGAGCACTTCTCCGCTGCCAGGATAATCCATCCACTGTACACATCTTCAGCATCGTGTTCCATAAAAAGTTATAATAAAATATATTAATATTAATTAATATTAATATTAATATAAATTATGATAATAAAATATTTTTTTTCCATAGCTCTATATATTATATATGACATATACCATTTCTTTAGTGCAGACTTGAAACTGTACATGAGTATACATCTGATGAAGCAATAATTATACTACAGAACAGCAGAGCAATGCTATACTAAAATGTCAACATTATACTGCATTTTGCAACCCAATAGATTAAGTTAAATTTCTCCATTATTTTCTAAATGCATCTGTATCTGTGTTGTCAGATAAAAACATGAAATATAGTGAATATCCTAATCAGCTTTACATTGTAATGTTGGTGCACTATTATAAACGGTAAAATTCTATGGGAGAACCACTTTACTCACTGAGAAATCTTGCAGTTTGTTGTTGTGACGAAACGTCCCGTGTAGTGAATGTTACATCTGACAACATTGTTAGTGAAGTCAGACTCAAGCACCAAGTACTTGGGGTTAACCTGGAGCTGTTTAGACAAGGAAGAGAAAAAATGTATCTTATAGTATATAGTAGCATTAAATTTGATTAACATTAGTTATCGATTAGCAATAGTGTCCATTCTGACCTGAGATTATCTGAGGTTCTGATACATACAATAAACCAGAAGTTCTCAGATCAGAAACTAAGAGCAGCCTCCAGCACATCATGCCTGGCATCTTCTTTCAGAGGGTCAGAAATAACAAGCCATTTTCCCCCCAGCGACATTAGACAAGCCTGTATTTGCCTAGTTTATTAGTACAGACAGCACCACAGGAAACAGGAGCATACCAAACACATTGCAGCAACATACATATAACATTGGAAGACTGTCCTATTGCAGCTGCACCTGTATTAGCATAAAGTCAAGACGCCCTTTAGCCAAAAATCCAGCAAGTTCCAGCCTGTTCTTTTCATCAGATTCACATACAAGATTTTTTTTTTTTTTTTTTTTACAGATCTTTAGCGAAATTATGTCCAGTCAGATTTGGCTAATGCTGTTCCTTGTAGCATGTGTGAGACTTTCAGTGATGCTGAAAACATAACATAACTTATTCAAACAGTCTGAAATGAACTAAATGCACAATGTCATTTTGAAATTGATTGCAATTAATTCTGTTTTATTAGAAAAAAATATATGACAACTCTTGTAGGTATATTTCAGTATACTAGCTTCTGTTCCAGAAACCACCACTCTGATTTTTAATTAGTTATGAAGAATTCTGGACTAAAGACTTTTTAAATTTGTTATTATGGTTCCATCTTTAGACTTTACTGATGTGCAATGTTTTCTGGCATTGGGTTTACTAAATTTAGTCTCTTATCTTGATATATATTTATACAGTAGCAAAAAGGTGTGTGAACCTGTGTGCCTAAAATAATAACACAAAAAATTCTGATCTTTTTAAGTCTTTATTTGAAAAAAATCTTAATAAATTCATATGGACAAAATGTGATCTCTTGGAATTAATAGCCAGTTGTCCACTCTTTGGCAGCAATAATCTTTAACCAGACACTTCCTGTACCTGTGAATCAGACCTGCACATCATTCAGCAGAAATAGTAGCACATTCTTCCTGACAGAACTGCTTTAGCTCTGTCATATTCTGTCATATCATACTCCAAAAGGTGAATTTTGTTTTCTGAAGCCATTCTGTTGTGGATTTGCTCGGGTGTTTTGGGTCATTGTTCTGTTGCATCACCCAACTTCTACAGAGTTTCAGCTGGTGTACAGAGATTCTCACACAATACTGAAGAAATTTGTATACATGTGATTGCAAGCTGACCAGCCCCTGATATAGCAAAGCAGGCCCAAATCATGTTTTTTTAAGGTTGGGATGATGTTTACATGAGATGTAATGTGGGGTGTTCTTCCTAAATAGTTAAATCTTAGTTTCATCAGTAAGCAAAACATTTTCTCAGAACTGCTGTGGAGTGTCAATGTGCTTTTTTTTTTTACATTTCAGGTATGCAGGGATGTTCTTTTCAGTAAGCAGCATCTTACTTCAGGGTGTCCAATCACAGACACCCTGGTTGTTCAATGCTTTACATACAGTAGACTCATAAACACAGATGTTGGTCAATTCCAATGATGAGTTTTTGAATTCACATTGCAACTCTTTCCAGCTTTATGTAAATCAAAATGATTGATTGTAGATCTTCTGAAAGCTCTTTTTGGCTGAAGTATAGTTCACATAAGCATATTCTTTTTGTGGAGCAAACTCACAATATTTAAGTGTTTTTTATCAGTCAAATTAGCTCTGGTCCACACCTCCAAACTCATTTTCTTAACAAGCCTCCAGGTATGCTAATACCTGACTCCAATTAGCTTCTTTAAGGCCATTAACTCAAGGGTCCACATGCTTTTTCCACTAGCAATATGAGTTGGTTGTTCTCAATAAGGACATCAAAAGATCAGATTGTATTATTTTAAGCACACTATGTTTGTCAATACCCTTGACTCAGATGAAGATTTTAAGCATTAATAAGAACATTTATATTTATTTTATGTGCAAAGCCCAATGCTTACAATTTATTTAATGGAAAGAAATATTAAAAGTTGTCTATAATGTATTTGGGAATGAATTCCTTCAAATATTTCATATAAATTGAAAGTTATTTGTAACATGATTCCATCTAAGCAGTAAAGCAAAATTACAGTAGTCATTCTTAAATTCAATGTGAATCAGTGGACCAGAGGTCTTCTGCCAGATTTGTAGACAGATTTGCACTGTAAGCTCTTATTTGCTTGATCTCACCCCTTTTATACTTTATACCTGATTCAGTCTGGCTGGATTCTAGTCCTGAACCTGTCTCGAACTCTACGGCAGTAGATCTACAGCAAATTGGATCTTCAGTATATATTAGGATTATTTGGGGTCTTTGCCAAGTTTTCTTCTGTCCTATTTTTAAACACTCTAAATGAATTAAGTGTATAAGTGGAATGTGATCATTACCTTCAGTACATAATTTCCTGGTTTGATATCAGTGATGTCAATCCATTGGCAGTCAATGTCCGCATTGTATGTATCATAGCAACCTGGACTGAGACCCTGGAGAAGCAAAGTACATTAAATTGAAAAGTAAATTGAATGAAATAATAAAAAATCTCTTTTTCACTCATTTCATCCTGATGATGATATGCAGTGCCATTTTTACATGAGATGTAATGTGGGGTGTTCTTCCCAAATAGTTCAATATGGCCCATTTCAGAAAACGGCATCAACTTTTGAGGGTGAGTTAATTCTGCTGGATTTACCATGTGGGGCCTGCTTCATCATGTGAGTGTGCTTCAACTGTAGGACTGTATGTGTACTGTACCTGTGTGTGAGCGGTGCAAGCGTAGCGTTTAAGATGACCAAAGTCACAGGTGGTGTCCTCCAGACAGAAACTGGCCTTGTGTCCTTCTGCCACTTTCCTGCCTGTGCTGACCTCCAGCAGGTCGTAGTGACTGAATTCGTCCATGCTGTGGTAATGTCTGCAAAAAGTGTGAGTGTGTGTGTGTGTGTGTGTGTGTGTGTGTGTGTGTGTGTGTGAGAGAGAGAGAGAGAGAGAGAGAGAGAGAGAG
>JBBIGC010000020.1:3612621-3623945 GCA_037576955.1 Lepidarchus adonis
TTATTTATTTATTTATTTATTTATTTATTTATTTATTTATTTATTTATTTATTTATTTATTTATTCATTCATTTATTCAAATAATAAATTGTTTTATTGCTGGCAGAAGGATGGGAGAATAATGTTTAGATGTATTTGATTGTGATTATTATGTGTGTATTATTGGAGCATTTTTACAAGATCTGACCACATTACACTTCTCAAAAGTTGCTGAAGCTAGCATGACCTCACTTGTCTCATAGCTGAAGAGCCTCACTGGACAGCTCTGGCTGGATCAAACCTCCATCTAGTTCTAAGGCCACCGTGCACCATCACACAGCCTGGCATAGTTAAGGCCATCAGTGTAATATGATAAATGCTGCGTAGATTAAAGAGCTACAATTTCCTCTTTTCTAATGTGGCCCAAGGTCTCATTTGGAGATATCACTAATCTTTACACTGCTCTCCATCTCTGTCATGGCGGTGCTCTGAAAGCCTGGCGATTCCAGCCCCTCCTCTTTCAGCTGCTGACATAACCATTAGAGCAATCCAGTTGATAAATGCCATGCAGATTAACGGAGGGACGCGTCTCATCTTGACGTCTCTCCCGCAGGCTCCTCTTCAGCACGGACCCCAATCTACCCTTCTACTCCGTCCTTCGCAGTCGCAATGACTCGTGCACCCAAGTTAAAGATGTGGCATGGTAACTGGTGCAGTGAACAGAGGGAGTCCATTCCAGAGGTGAAAATGCCCTTTTTCTGTTAATCAAATCCTTCATCCGCATAATTCAAAGTGAATGTTTTTCTGTGCAACATACTGTATCTAAACACTCTTCTCCTGAATATTCCATATTCATTCTTTGACAATATTGTGATCCAATACACGATCAGGTACTAAACGTTGGCATTAGCTCCATATCAGCAGGAAATGCAGGATAATGGAGGAACAAAGGGAATAGATTCAGACCAATCCTGCAACAAATCTGGCCTGAAATAGCACACACTCATATTATGTGAGTCATGATTTATATGTGTGTCATGCTTTTGGCTATGAATTGCATCCTGTGGAACAGTAGGGTGAGTAGTTTGGTTATAGCTTTCTTTCAGATTTCATTTTTTTTCTTTTATTGTAAAAAAAATCAGGATATTTTCAGAATTGGCCAATTAAGATTTCAGTATTGGTTTTTGATGCTGGGGGCATTTCCCCACCACTTTTTGTCATGGCCCATTTTTATCCCCATCCCTTTCTGAAAGCCTTGGATTGGTGGTATATACAGTAATATTACACAAATCATGTCTTTACATATTTTTTACATACTTTGTTTGTTGAGGAGGGTCACTGCAAACCCTGGGGCCAGACTTGGACACACCTGCATTAGAGCATTCAGAATGCTGTAAAACAAAATGAAGAGTCTGAGGCAAGAAAATATACATTATTATTTGATTGAATGAGAGTTTTTTTATCTTGTTGTCAATATAAATACTGAAACAATCAAAACAGATTTGGTTCCATTCATCAGGCATTGCAGACACAGCATGTCAGGCATGAGTGTTAACAAAATTAGCTCCATCCACAGATAGAACAATTGATTATAAATATAAAAACGTGAAAGTTATATTATTTATATGACTCTTCAATGTTTTTTTAAATGCTGATTTTATCTCATACTGATACAGAAACGCTTACATAAAATTCCTTATACCATAATTATTTGTGGCAGTAAATATATTTTGGCCCTTTCATTTCATTAAACACTTAAAAAGAGAGAGGAATAAACTCCTGTCATTATTACAACTCTCAGGCAATGAGTCAATCAATTAATCAATCTATAAATCAATAAACCCTGCAATTTAAGGCACTTCAAGGCCAAACCCAATAAATGCGCACAATTCTTTGTCTACATGTGTACATACACAACAAATGGCAAACTCAACTCTGCAGCATAATCATTCATTAGGGCTAAACATTTAAACAACGAGTCAACAGTTTTCAATGTAATTCCAGGGACACGAAAACATTGGGACACATTAGAATTGATCAGCCATGATATTACAACAACCTTCCTGATTCTGTGTATGTTCCCCTCATACTGCCAAATCAGTTCTGACCCATTGAGGCATGGACTCCAAAAGACCTCTAGCAGTGTGCTGGGATATCTGGCACCAAACATTCACAGCAGATCCTAGATGAGCCTCCATGGATTGGACTTGTTTGTCCAGCACATCCTTCAGATGCTTGATTGAATTGAGATCTGGGGAATTTAGAGGCCAAAAACAATACCTTGAACTCTTTATCATGTTCCTCAAGCTTACAAGAAAGAATGTGGTCTGTGTCATAAAACAGGTTTGTTTGTTTAGCCAGCTAACTTAACCTGGATTTTCTGCTTCATTTAAATTCATAGCATTTGGCAAAAGCTCTTATCCAGTGATGTCCCTTTAGACTACAAAGAAACTTGCCTCTCACACTAGTAAACCTAGACTTTAGTTAAGAGCTGCTAGTCGACCACAATTCTTCTAAAACTATGGATCATCCTTGCACAAAAAGGCATTTTTTTGTAATATATTGTTATTTGTGAGAAGGTTTGTCAGTTATGTTAGTTTGAGACATTAAGTAATTGTCACCGCTTTTTAAGAGGTGAGTCTTCAGTCATTGTTTGAAGACTCTGCGGATCTAATGGTCATAGGAAGTTCGTTCCACCATGTAGTGTCCAAAACTGAACAGTCTTGACGTCTGTTTTTGGTTTTTGAGAAGATGGGGGCCAGTTGGGTTGAGCGTGAGTTCTAGATGTGACCTGTGCTTTCATCATTGCAGATAAATAATGTCAACTTGATTTTGTTACATCATCATGTCAAAATACATTGTACACCTAACCTGATTAAAGGCAAGTTTAAGACTTTAAACCTTCAATGCCAGAGAAAACTCTGTTAAACCTGACCTAACATAGGAAGGCAACCCTGGTAACTTGTCTATTGCCAGACATAAACCCTTCAGTTATTGATTGCTTGGCTGAGCACCCTAGTGGTCAAATAATCAGCCTCTAAGCACATTATGAAAATTGTTTCAATTAAATACTCATGACCCAATGGTCCCATTTAAATAGCCATATCAGACTGCATAGTCTTGTGTCTTGAACAGACACAACGATGATGCTTGTTAGCGCGGGGAGAGCTGACAGCATCATCTGCTGTAAAGTGGGTGGGGACTGGGCCCATCAATCACAGGGAAAGACTCCAGTAGCCTGGTGGTATCCACGCAGTCCGTTATCACTACGACAACCGACACTTCAATTATAACAGTGCCAAAGCCCAGCTCAGAGATAACAGCAGAGCCAAACCAGGCTGTAACTCAGGGCACAGTGCTGCTCCCCACAGCAGCTAATAACACCACTGCTAACTGGCATTCTATCAAACCAACAGGCCCTGACCCACCGCTGTGAGTGGCTGTAATGAAGTGAAAGGGGAAGCCCGGTGCTTAAGATGAATACTGTTGTGGATTGGGCTCATCCACATGAACAAAGGTTTCAGTTTGATGATACAATAGCTGAAGAATCTGCACTCATAGTATAGATAAGAGTAAAAGTGCTTTCTATGCAGTTTTGTGGATTATAAAGTGTCAGCAAATGATCACAAAACCTTGTAATATGAAAATATATCTTTGTAGGATCAATCTTAATGTAGAACTTTTTACAAGTTTCTTTTGATGAATATGAGCTGTTTTTTTATGTGTAAATATATATATATATATATTAGGAAACATCAGTATGGAAAATGTCTTATTCTCACCAGATGTGGGTAACAACACATCCAATCCCACATGCAAAGATATCAAACCATAGCTGTCCATACATTAAGCTATGTGTAATAAAATGCAATGACACAAATAAAAAGTATTGAAGACGCTTACTGAAATGTATTTAATAATGCATACAAAAGCCTTTCTTGATGATGACAGCTTCAAGACGCCTCTGGGATGGAGAAACTAGTCACTCATGCCTTGAATACTGGGTCTGCAATAGGGGTGGGAATCGCAGGGTATGTCACAATACGATATGTGATACGTGATTCTGCGATTTGCATAAATAACGCTATTGTTAACTTTCCAGTATTTGCGCGGTCGGAATCTTCAGGCTTCACTTCTGTTCCTGTTTGTCACTATTTTCCCACACCAGACACTACATAGCCTTGCATAATGCATTGCTCCCCATGAAACATGCCTTCCGCTTCAGCCAACCTGTTTAACCCTGTGAAAACCAGATGAATTTTGGAGCATTTTGCTCCTGTCTGATCTAAATTATTGTTGAGGACAGTTCAGCAAACGCTAGATACTGGCAGAGACACACAATTCTGCACAGTTGAATTTCTGAGTCTTTCCACCCTTTTAAAGAAGCACTCCAGTGAGGTGTGTTTAGTCACTTTGATGACTTTTAGTCACTATTAACTTGCAGGAAAGAGACGTTCAGAGATGTGGCCATCACAAAATAATCCACGGTCTATTCCGTCAATGTTATTAAAACCAAAGTCAGACTTTAGATTTAAATGTGGCTGGAGTGTTCCATCAGATATGTACTTGAAGCTTTTACCCAAGTCTTTTGCACTCAGTCAAAATTTTCAAAAAAGAGAGAAGAAGTAGCAACACTGGTGAGTCAAATTGTCGATGAATGTGTATTAATTTAAATATATATATTGTCATCGGCATATCAATTATCATAACACGTGAACAAGGACGATGATATATTGTCATAACGCTGTTTTATCAGGACCTTCTGTCAGTCAGAGCCACCGACGGTGAGTCATGCTGTGATTCAGCCACCGCTGGCATATGTGCCTGAGGGTGGACAGCTCATGCCACAAACTGTGCCGCACGTTCCTAATGCACATCCACAGCCCAGATTTTGTTTTCAGGACCAGTTTGTGTTACAGCAACAGCCAGTGCGTCAAGCTGTGTTCTACCACCAGTACAGTCTTTGTTCTTGAATGTAGGGCCACAAGTTGATCCCAGTCCAAGTAACATGAGCAAACGTTACTATGTCAGATGTCTTGAATCTTCCTGTAATAGTTCCTCTCTTTGTTTTGGGTCCAGTACCATTTCTAGTTTTGGCCTAAGCCTTGTCTCAAGCTTTGGCTGGTTTCTAAAATGTGTTCTTGTGTTTGGGCACTGAGTCATCAAGAGTAATCATTCAAGCACTGTAAAGTCATCTGTGAAAAGCCATGCTATATGCAAATACTTAGTTCTAGATCTGATGTAATTTGCCGAACATCGAGGTGGATGATGCTGTCATCTCCCTGCTGCATTGGGGCTTTTCTCACCTGGACAGCGCCAGGAGCACTGTGAGAATCATGTTTTGTTTTTTATTATTTCTCCAGTGACTTCAACACAATCCAGCCCTCAGTGCTGAGGGAGCGGGAATGGACCATCAGTTGTCCACGTGGATTATTGACTACCTCACCAGTAGACCCCAGTATGTGATCCTTTATGCTGTGGTCTGCTGGCAGGGTGGAATTGCAGAGAAGGGGACAGGGGAAATTAAACAACCTGGTCAAGAGGGTCAGTTCTGTCCTGGGCTGCTTGCTGAAGTCCATCGAGCAGTCTGGGGAGGAGAGGATGTTGACCAAACTGACATCCACCCGGGACAACACCTCCCATCTGCTAAAAAATAAACTTCACTTCTGGTATGGTGTTTTTGGAGTGATATGCCATGCCTTTTAACCTCCAAACATAGTGTGTATTATGGCATCCAAAGAGTTAAATTTTTGTCTAATGCCTTAACTTTTTGGGCATAAAGTTGAGACTGGATTCGTCTTACACAGAGACCTTTTGCTCCTCCACCTTCTGTTTGATGATGCCCAACAGATGCTCAATAGGGTTTACCTTAATCTTAATTTCTTTAGCAAGACAGTGGTCATCTTGGAGGTGTGTTTGGGGTCGTCATCATGTTGGACTACTGCCCTGCTGTCCAGATTCCAAGGGAGGGAATCATGCTCTGCTTCAGTATGTCACAGTACATGTTAGCATTCATGGTTCCCTCAATGAACTGTAGCTCTCCTGTGCTGGCAGCACTCATGCATCCCTAAAATGTGACACTCCCACCACCATGCTTGACTGCAGGCAAGACACACTTGTCTTTGTACTTCTCACCTGTTTGCCACCACACATGCTTGACACTATCTGAACCAAATAAGTTTATCTTCCATCCATTGCACATTTACCGGTCCCCCTACCCTAGAGAGAACTCCATGGTGACGGTGGCGGCTTTCATTCTCTGAAGCCTGCCCATACGGCCATCTTGGCAGGACCTCTGACTCCTCCTCTGCTGCTCTTCCCATTTCCACAGCCCTATGGACGGGAAAAAACAAGAGAAACCAACCATGCACACATCCATACACAGAGAAGGGCCTGATCAGCCGACAGGGATGGAAGCAGGCTGGCTCCGTGCCCAAACGGACAGTCCGAGCCACCAGGGCAGCGGTTTCCCTAGTCAGTGACTTGTTTGCCGCTTGTTATGCCTCTCTTTCATGGCCGAGGCACAGCTCCCTCTCTCTGCCACTCCTTTGGGGCTGCTGCTTGTCTCACCTTTCGAGGTGCGGGCTCCCAAGGCCATCGCACCATGTGGCACTGGGGACCTGTGCCCCCATACTCAACATGGCTTCACTCTTTTTGCTCACCAAGTGGCTTTTACAGTCCTCAGTCCTGTTTTCTCTCTTTTTCTCCTCTTCTGGCTCCCTTTTTGTGTCCTCAGCCACATCGTGCTGATGAGCCTACAATGTGCATGCAGCCCTGTCACATTAGGGCGGGGCCTTCCCCCAGTGACCATGGGTCTGCCTCAGCAGGCCGCTGGAGCGCTGTCCAGGGTCCTGAAATCAGCACAGCACCAAGCCCTCGCTCACCACTGTGCTGTACGGCTTCCAGCCCTTCTATGCATGGGTCGGTCCCAAGCCAGTGGCACCTATATATATATATATATGTCATGAATACAAGCTGTAAGGGAATGGGGTGTAGTAGCTGAAGTTGAAGTGGTGAATTAGATTTGGGTATCGTCATCATAGCAATGGTTTCTAATAATATGACAGAGAGGAAGAATATAAATTATAAACAATAAAGGTCCAAGAACAGATCCTTGAGGGACACCTTGTTTAACTGGAGCAGGAGGTGATCGATTGTCATGGAGACAGATGAAAGTAGAAGGGCAGTCTCAGTGCTGTGGAATGGAAACCTAAATGGAATGAGTTGTATAGATTGTTAATTTTTTGTTAACTATAGATTGTTAATTTTTAGATGTTTAGAGTAGCTACAACCATTTCAAGGAGCTTTGATATACAAGGTAGATTTGAAATAGGTCTGTAGCTGTTTATATTGCTGGGATCCAAGGTGTTATTTTTCTAAATAGTAACAGCAGCCATTTTAAATGGGATATTGGGGCAGAGATTGCAGACAAACAGTATATAAGAAGAAAGTTTGGTGCTGGATCCAGGATGGAGGTGGAAGAACTGATTTTCCTAAATAATTCAGCAACAGAGCTTGCATTTGTAGGAGAGCACTTGATGAAGAGAGTTACAAGGTTGTGGTAATGGTGGTGGTGGTGGTGGGGTACCAGTAAACAGATGATATATTTGGTTGATTTTGTTTTGAAAAAAGTGAAGAAAAAAGTCACATGAGTGGGAACCTGAGAGAGAAGGTGCTGGGGGCTGAAGTTTATTCACACTAACAAACAAGGTGTTGTGCTTACAGCTGCTGCTGTTAATGACGGAGAAGAGGAAACAAGAGCGAGCGATTTTAAGAGCAGATCGATGATTACTACCAATTCCTTTCTGTGCCCTGCTCATGTATTGAGCCATGTGCCTATTGGTCTTAGCCGCTATGATACCTGACATGAGCTTCCATTTTGTGCAGAGGCAGGAGGCAGGTTATTGGCCAGTAGTTGGATGGGACCAGTCCCTTCTGGGGTCCTTCAGTATCAGGACTGTCTGTCTTTCGGTCAGCCATTGTGGGTGGGTCCCATGGGATTGAATGTCAGCCAATGTGATGGTTATTATATATGTACTATATATGTACTATATATGTATAATAGGGTGAAAATGTATAAAAGTACATGTAGTGTATTTGTCAGTTTTACACACACGTGCACACACATATGTATATAAATGTACACAAACATACATACATTCTATGTCTACTTTGATGTATATGCTTTAATGTATGCTACTTTTATACTCCATCATAAAACCTCACTCGGGGATTCTTCTAAACCAGTGTTACTTTAATATTCTGTGCACTTTTCAGTTGTATTTTAACTCTGGCCCAACTTTTGAGTGAATTACAGCCATCCAGTTCTAAATTTGTGTATATAATTCTGTATTCAGGTAAGTTGGTCAGCATACCTATTGAAAATCATTTATTTGTATTTTTGTCAGTCAAATGTGGTTCATGTGAATTAACATATATATATTTTTTGTTTTTATTGCATTTTGGGGTTTGTGATTAGCATGAAACGGGCATTCTTTGTAAGCTTTTTCATTCTCTGAAAGGCCTTTTACATGTATGAATATATACATTTTCAAAAATAATTTCCAAAAAAACCTATATACAATTTTAATTTCTCATAGCAATAGCGGCAGAGATGATGCAAAAAGGAGAAAAAAGGGTGAGCAAAAAAATGAGTTGAGGAAATGGTTTCAAATAAGTAGCCCACAGTCTCAATACCATAGAGAACAGAGATTACAAAAGCGATAGTGGAACCTCTGCACTTATAGTCACAGATCATACCAATTGCAAGAGATGTAATTTCCATGCAAATGCCTGGCAGAGTAAAAAAATAGAATATAAATTTGGCAATTTCCATATATATATATAGCATGATTCCTTCCATTCTCTCCGGGTTTGATTTTGCAGGCTAGGTCAACAGCCGTTTAAACCTGGCATCGGACATCACTTTATAAAGGCTTTTTCATGCCTCATACAGTTTGCTCTGTGTTATTCTATGAGTCTCCTTGTCCTTTCGCTTTATCCACTTCAGCGCTTTGCCGGGATACAGATGGCTGCGATAGCAGTCACATTTGGGTTGCTCAAGCACTGATCATATGCCAAGCAGTGCGACAACCCCATTAATCTCCCTTATCAGTAAGGCAGTAGGAGCTAAGTCCCTGGTACTGTGCACTTTGCATTGGGGCCACCACTAACCCAAGGAGGTTGGATAAACCTTGGCACACATGCTCTGATTTATGACCACAGCTGAATTACAGCTAATGTCACACTTGTGAAATGGCCAAGCCTTCTCCTTCCTTATTGACTCCATTGTTGATGCTATTGTTTTTCCCTATAGAGTTTCTGTCTCACTTAAAACCAAAGCACTGACAATTCTAAAAGTGTGTGATGTGATAAAAAGCTAATTAACTTATGGAGGGACACTTATCAGTGCATCTTTACGCTAACCACAGCACAGTTCTGATAAGATCAGCCAAGTGCATGTTGATTTCCTAAAGGTCTGTGTGTTATTAAGGTTATAGATATTGCAGTGTAACTCAGGCTGAAGAAAGAATGATTAACAACAGTAATTGGTAAAGGATGAGAGTAGATGGGCTTGATAAAAAGTGCCTCAAACTAGTGCCTCAAGTTTTCTAGCTGGAGATTGCGTGCTACTGCTGAAGACTACATTTGGGGTTTAATTACAATAATGGACATAAAAAATGAAATAACGTGGACTGTATTGCAAAACCTGAATAAGATTTAGTCTTTGGCCATATTCTTTACTCTCTAACTGTCTAAATGTTTTCTAAAGTCTTCTACAGTCATAAAGTCATAGCATACAAAACGATATTTCAATTAGAGATAAAGAGCATTGCTAAAATGTCATTATGTTTCATTTTATTTCTATAACTAACTACGTTTTACACTGAATGAACTGCCAGTGGTACTTATTGGCTATACAGTGTTTTCAGTGTGGATCAAAATAATTCAGATTCACATGGCCCTTTCCTGGGCACATAAAAGAAAAGTCAAGGTCTTGCAGCTTTTGCATTTTTCCTAGCCTTGTCTTTTGCCAGTCCTGTCTCAGAAAGACAATCTCCTTCTGCTACTATCAGAATAGATGGGAACTCTGCTGTTTGTGCAAGAAATACATCTTTGTCTGTGATTTTGAGATGTCTGCAACCAGCTGCCTTGTTTACAGGCCCACGGCTTGGTTAGCTGAGCTAGCGCTAGGCGGAAATAAAGGCCCATTTGTTTTAGTTAGCACCACCACGCGGGACGGCCATGGCACCGGGCTAGACTTAAATAGCTTTTCAGCAATGGACTCAGGACTTTTTTTTAGGCATTTTTCACCTTCTACCCATGGGTGGGGGTTGTAACAGCAATCTGGTCCAAGAAACAATGTTCTTTTTCACTTTAAAGCATGAGAACAGATGTTTAATAATTTAGGAAAATAATTTCTGCTTCATTGTAGCCATGACTATGTGGGCATTTCTTTGGTCTATAATTCTTGGGAAATGATAAGAAAAAAACAAAGCAAGAACCGGTTTTGACCAGTGTTTGGAATAATAAAGAAGAGAAAAGAAACTTTGCCTATCAAATGAATTTATGTTTTACTGGACAGCATGCAAAGAAGTTTTACTGAGAACATAAGTAGGTACGAATTATAGAGACATTGTAAAGCAAACAAATTACTTATGAACATATCCCAGCTTTGGAGTTGAAGTTAGCATTAGCATAGAGATAAATGTGCTAGAGGACCTCAGAGTATGTGCAAAGAATGAAAAAAATGCTAACTTTTTTTAAACTGTGGATTTTACCTTCAAAACAAGACTACATGTGTTGCCTATAAAATATACTTTACTACAACCACTGATGAGAATTTCAAGGTGGATTAAGAAGGGTCTTCTCCGGGGTAGGTGAGAAATAAGCTGCACCTGAGTTGGAGATAAAGTGTGCATCCAGCCGCCTGTGCCTTTTTGTGTTGTCCTGCACACTTGATATAACTCATGAGGTAATTATTGAGCTTTTCATGAGTCAGCTGTACTACCGAATGGGAACAAAACCAAAAATGTGAAATTCATGGAGTACCTTGGACTAAGAAAGCTGAGATATGGAGTATTCTTTAACAATGTAAAACAGCATAGAGAGTCTGTTGTGGGCCTACAATTCATCAATCTTTTTTCAAACCAATCTCTCCTAAATAGGTTATATGAAAATTACAGATGCATTTTTGACTGCATCGGATCAGAAGTAAGCAGCATGTTTGGGTTTTAATTTTAAGTTTAGAACAACAGGCCTACACCCACATAATACAGGTCCTTCTCAAAAAATTAGCATATTGTGATAAAGTTCATTATTTTCTGCAATGTACTGATAAACAT
>JBBIGC010000020.1:3635537-3647550 GCA_037576955.1 Lepidarchus adonis
ATAGATAGATAGATAGATAGATAGATAGATAGATAGATAGATAGATAGATAGATAGATAGATAGATAGATAGATCTATTGGTATTGGTATATCTATGGATGCCTGTTATCACTGCATGTGACTCCAAATAAGAACTACTTCATGAGAAACAGGATTGCTGCTATTTATGATATGATTGTGAATGCTCCAATAGGCCCATCTGCACACACCTCCTACTGGCAGCAGCCTATCACTAAAACCACAATAGAGCATTCTTTCTTTCTCACACATACAAACACACATTCCACTGGCAGGACTTAATGCGTATATTTAACCACTACTATACACAAACACACACATGCAGACTACGGGCATATGGCCTCATATTCCCTCCCTCCATATTATACATGCCAGTATTGATCTGTCGACTGGATGTTCACTTAAGGCGGTGTATTTGTGCCTTCACCTTGAGTCGTGGTTGGACTTCTGCCAGCCCACTTTCAGCCAATTTGCGTCACACTAACAGTGTGCTGTTTTCTTAATAGGATTGTCACAATGGCAGCAAGGGCTATCTAAACAGAGTGGCTCTAAATTGCAGGGTAACTCAACTAACACAGCAAACACTCTGGGGACACTTACGAGTCTGGGCTGCATATTTGTGGGCAGTCTCCAGACTATGCAATGAGCCACTGGGGCTGCAGTGCGCAGCAGAAGCGATCTAAGTGCACAGCTAAGCTGCAATTGTCTATGATGTTTACCAAAGCTGACGGTAGTATATGCTCATATAAATACACAGACCTTCAATTAAATGCAAGCAAAATAGTAAACATACTCGATCACACACACACACACACACACACACGCACACACACACACACACACACAGTTTCACAGTTTTCCCTACAAAGTCAGGACATTTTTTTCTATGAAAATGTACCAAAACAGACATGAATATACACTAAACTTGCTTTTCCTCTCCTTCTCGCTCTCTCACTCACCCCCCACATAGTTCTCCACTAACACTCTGAATGCCCTAGAAAACATTCATAACCCGGGGAACAGAATTAAGCAGCAGCACTGAGGCAAATTTAGGGCAACTGGAAATATGCAGCATAGTAACACCAATCTGTGGCCTGTTTCTCAGCAGAGCTTCACCTCAGCCTTCCCAGAGACATTCTCCACCATACGCTTATGCTCTTAAACTAATATTAGCAATGGTTGCGAAGTTGTGAAACACTGCATGAATTGGTGAACACAGCTCACAAGTTTAGTTTAGTTTCTGTACCATTTCAAACATTCTGGGCCTAGAACGAGGGAATTCTCTTCCAGAAATCTGCGCTCAGCCAAAGCATATATTAGAATCATGTCTTATCTTTTTGATGGAGATGCATCCAGAAAGGCCACGTTGTTCTAATAACCTGGCACATTAGATGTGATGTGCGAAAGGGCAAAGTGATTTGTATTTTCTCTTTTCTTGTGACAGACGAGTTTCCATCAGGAGCACTCTAGATCAGAAAAATACAGAGAGCAAAGCAGTCCACATTATTCATTCACCAACCCTGCATGCATAATCAAGCGGCTCAATATATATTCCACTGCACTGGTATCTCTTAGAGACTCTTGTTGGCAAAATATGTAAGTAAGCAAATTGTTTGCTATTGCGCCAACTTCAAAGAAACAAGTGTTTGTTCTTCAAGAAGCTTCTCTCCTCCCAGACAACAGTTATTAATATAGTCTATCTGATTAATATCAAAGTCTGAGAATCAATATAGCCATACATCCATGTGAAGAAACGCAAAGATATGTGAATAGGATTAGGGCCTTTGTTTGCTGAGCGTGCTTGCAGAATTGAAAGATATTGGATTTTTGCTTAGAAAGAGAAATATGGGTCAAAGTAATGTTGACAACAGGGAAAACAATGGCACAAGGACCAAGAAATAGGAATTTAAAAAAGAAATAAAGAGAGATGGAGGGAGAAAAAAGAGGTAAGATATTTACTGTACTGTAAATGTAATGTACTTTTTCAAGATTTCTGAAGTCGATGGGCATTCTGGGCATTCTGTTGTTTCTTGTGTCCGAAGAAGGATATTGCGAAGTGTAATATGATTTCACCATCCAATTCAGCGGTTAGAATGAAGAGACATTTTCCGATGGCACATTCATCACTTCTGTCTCCATCACGTTGAGCTATTAATTTCTTTTGTGCACTTCTGAGAACATATCACACAGGTAAGTGTGGAGAATTCACAGACAGCTCATCTCCATACCCCCAATCAAAATGTAAATTACAGGTAGGCAATTTCTCATTTCAGAGACGTAGTCTAGGCAGGAGCCTCTTTTTAATCTAGTTGCAGTAAATAATAATTTGAAAATCGTAATAGTGCACCATAATCATAGATCTGTCAGCTGTCTCCCATTACAGCACTTTGCATTTCAGCCATGGTGTCCACAACATGTTCAGCAGAAGTTAAATTTACACCTATAGTAACATTTTTGTTCAGATTATTTTAGTTTTATTTGAGCCCTTTCTAAAACACATGTAATAATAAAGCAGCTTTCTAGAAAATGTGACTTCCAAATGATTCAGCTGAAGGAGACATTGAGTCAGAAGGAAAATTGTAAAAAAAAAATGTAACAGAAATTATTAGGAAAAGAAGATGAGAAAGACACAGGGAGAGGAAGTATAATTTCAAGAAAAAACTTTTTTAGGGCATGTGAAAAGAGAGGCTAATGGGAACCAACCCTCAAAAGGAGAAATTCTATAAGACCATGAGGAAGACATACTGAAAGGAACCAAGATTCAAAAGTGTTTGCTAAGCGGTTGAGGAAGAAACACAGAGAGGGAAATCATCTTCCTTCAGGCCATGCTGGATAATGCATTCAGGATACAAGTAGGATGTGTTTGGAAGATTAATTATATCAGTATCATACAAAGGAAGCACCCAAGAGATAAGCAAACATCTGTGTCAGATGTCTTCAAGATGTTAGCTATGAGAACATGTTAGATAAAACCGAACATGAATTTAGGCAATTTCCAGAAACAATGACCGCTATTATGCATTAATAGATGGTATCTCCATTTTTAACTGATATAAAGATATAAATATATCACTGATTTTAACATGTGGTAGGCAGACTCCTAAGAACAGCGGTACTTAACCTTCCCAGGTGACAAAATGTCATATACAACCTGAAATGACAGTATTTTGGGAACACTCTGAAGTTTGTAATTCGGTCGTCACGTCAAATCCTTTCAGGAAGAGGTCAGATTGTGAACTAATTTAAATCAGTTAATTCAATTTCAATTTCAAAATTACAGGTACAAGTTAAAGTTGTTTTAAGGAAATGTGGTCAATGGGTGTGTTCTGGGCGTGTCAGTGGGTGTGTTCAGAGTCATGTGACATGACACACTTTGACGGACGCATGTTGACGTGTTTAAGTGACGCATACTTGACTTGCTTATTAGATTTGAGTGTTCTGCTGTGTGTGTGTGTGTGTGTGTGTGTGTGTGTGTGTGTGTGTGTGTGTGTGTGTGTGTGTGTGTGTGCGATGTGTGAGATGTGTGTAGATTGTTTTCACTGTATAGATAAGGTTTCCCCTATATGTCCTTGGTGGAATGAACAAGCCGTTTTGTTTTATGATAAGCGAGCTGTGCTGTGTGTCGAAAGAGTTGTTTCTGAAAGTGACGTGAAAGAGAAGTGAAAGTGATTATTTGTCATTGTGAACACACCACAGCAGACAGTGCACCACAACAAAATTTAACCCATCACACATGGGCAGCAGTCAACAGCTGTGCCAGAGGAGCAGTGAAGGGGGACAGTACCTTGGGCTGGGACTTGAACCTGCAACCTTCTGATCTCAGGGGCAAAGCGCTAACCACTAGGCCTCCACTGCCACCACTAGGTGTGACCCCAGATTTTAACCAGTTCTGTAACCCTGGAAACAACAACTGCATGCTAGAATCTATGCTTTTCCAATGAGGTGCAATCATATAATATGTTTTTTACTCTTTGAATTGTCTTTTAGGAAAGTATATTTACATTATCAACAAAACTTTTATATACATATGATGAACAATGTGTTTTTCAATAATCCACTACCTGATTGGAAGATGCATTGTGTTAAGTATGTCGACCAATCGGAGGCTGTGTTTCTGACAGCCAACGTGTGTGTGTAGTCAGCTCTGATCTCAAATGTATTGTGCAAAGGAACAACATGAGATTGACCTCATCTATTGATTTGAACTATTAGGGCAGCACACAAATATTAACATGACTGAAATACATGTATTGGATGCACTGCCCTAGGAAATCCTCTAGCTATGTCACTGTGGCCATGTTCACTAGGGATTGCTGCCCTCTTGTACTTTCAACTAGATCATCCATCATTGGGGCCTCTTGCTCATCTGTCAAACTAGTTTAAGTACCATGGGCAGCTCCACAAGCTTTACATGCTACATATGCATATGCTGGATATATTGCTCTACCTATACCTGCCTGTTTTTAGCTGATGCCACCTCTATACACTGAGACTCTTTCTTTGCCCTTTTCCTTGCTTATTATTGCTTTCCAGTCTTGGCCAGAGTAGTATGGGTTCCCATTGTGAGTCTTAGTCCCTCCAGCTTAGGGAAGTTTTGCTTGCTTCTGTCAATCTTTGCTCATTAATTAAGAGCTTGGACATGGATTCTGTAAAGCCAGCTTTGTGCCTATGTATAGAATAATAATTTTCCTTGGTTTGAATGGACTTTATTGTCTATTTATTGCCATAAAATCAGTAGCCAAAAAAACAAATCAATGTTTTATTGCTGAATCTTTGAACTTTGCATATTTTCAGTAAAATTGAGAGAAAAAATTCCCATAGAAATATATATAGATATATATTACAAACTCAGAAGTCAACTAGATCTTCATCTTTGTATTAGGAGTCAAAAATGTATTAGTATGCTACAATAATTCCACCTGCAGAAACGTTCTGTTTGGTATTGGTATGTATTTGGTATGTACATTACATTGGTGATTCCTTTAAAAATCAATTTTAAAGGGGTCTCTACAGTCACTGATCTCTTATAAAATGAATGCTTTTAAAATGTTCCAAAATAATTCTTCTATGGTGGAGGTCATCAGGTCCAGTGTGGAAGTAGGTCTTTATTTTAACCAAGCAAGAGTAAACATCAACCTTTGAAGATTAAGACAATAAACAGAAGATTTAAAAAAAGAAATGGAGACCCATGTTGTGTGTAATTCTTGCAAGGAACCCTTTTAGCCCCTTTTTTATCATCATGTTGCTTAGCCTGCACTGCATGCTGTCCAACAGATCATACAAGCATGTATACAAAAGACACAACCATAAAGAAAGCAACGTGGCACCATCAGAGCATTTCGTTTTCTCTAGGGGGGTCTGACTTCTGCGTGGTCTGTCAAAGCCCTCAAAGAGTCCATGAGGGGAGATTTGACATGATGTGAAAACGTTTCTTTACCAAACTCTCGCTGGAGTAGTGTGTGTTTTGTACTGAGCGAACCATTGATGGAGGGGGAATAGGGGGGCAGGTCTGGAGTGCTGAGAGGTTTCAGAACAAGCAGGGTACACACAAGGGGAAAGGTAATTGCAACATTTTTGTTGTTGTTTTGCCAGCATACAAGACAGAGGTCTCTGAATGGCAAACCTCAACAGTAGATGACCCACTTTTTGATGTGAATTGGCTGTGAATTTTCCATAAATACACAAGCAAGAGACCTGCAAGAAACGGTAATGTCGTTCTGAGTGCAGATTGTTTCCTTGTACTCGTGTGCCCATGTACATTTTACTGTGACAGCTTAAAAACCGAAACAATCACCTTTCTTTTTTGGGCGCCACTGAATCGTGCAAGGCCAGCTGATATTGTTGCATGCGATGTCCTGGAGGCATTCTGGCTAACACAGAGGAGAGTAGTCTTCGGAAAAGGAGGAAACGCAGCTAATCCAGATTAATCACCACACTTCCAAAGACTTTCTGTGCCTTTGCAATGTCTAATTGTAATTTTTTTTCCGTATGGCTTTGGAGCCGGCTGCTGCTGCCTTATAGAAGAGCCCTTGGGGCTCACCTCCCCTCCCCTTCTCCCTCGCTCCTCCACTCTCCTCCAATCTCAGCACTTTTGCACCTCTTGGTGAGAATGCCTGGCAGACTCATTAACTGCATATTAGATCTCTCTTTCCCCTCTCCCACTCCATTATCTCCTTCTCTCCATCTGTTGTCGGCCCCTTCGTCATAATCTCAGCTGAGGCCTGAACGGATACCTTTTCCTGCGGCAAACGACATCCAGACGATCGTTAAACTTGTCCTGCAGCCGGATAACTGCTAATTTGTCCACAAGAGATACCCGATTGACCCAGCGCTGTCTAAGGATTATGTATTATTTAAAAACACACAGGCGTATATGTTGCCATAATAGATTTGAAATGGAAATGGGCTGTGATCCAACAAAAGTAAAACAGATGTTTAACAGATAAACAGATGTGTTAATATGAACCTTTCTCCACTTCCTTTTATTCTCCTACTAATGTTCTCTGCTCATAGTTTTTCAGAATATCTCACAGAATTCACTCATTTACTTACTCTGATATCCTATATTATGATATTTTGTCGTCAAAGCCCATTTTCCAGTGTTTATTCTCTTTTCACTGAATACGAAAAAGTTAGTAAACAAACCTCACATTTACACATTTAACTCATCCACTCTTGGAGCACCTATCAGCAGTGCCTGGGGGGAACCTGGACTGGGACATGAACCTGCGACCATAGGATCACAAGCGTAAGGTCCTTCACAAGTAAACCACAAGGTTGTTCACAACAAGTAAACTTGTGAAGTGAATACATATGATAGTGCGTTATGTATTTTTTACCTATGTGTTATATTCAGCAAATAAATAGAAAGTGTTGTCTTTAATGAGCAGGACAGTCTATTGTTTTACTTTTATGCCTATTTAGTTCCAGAACTACCCATCACACAATACCACCAACTCTGGGAGGGTAAGAGCTAGCTTGTGCTTCCTCAAATTTACATAAACATCATTGGACATGGTAGCACACACTCTCAGTTCTGTCAGCTAGCAGATGCTTGCCCTAGGTAGCACCATGCTTTAGGTAATTGGGGTAGAGGGAATGGCATCCCACCCATGCAGAGAGAGCAAAACCAGTAGTGCGGTCTTGTACTCATGGTCATGAGTAGCTATAGGACAACATTGGGTAAAATTCACAATCTCTTGATATGGCCAGCCCAAGGGAGGATCATGGGGTGTATGCAAACTTTTACAAACAGGTGTATTTATGTATTTAGGCTGTTATAGCATCATCTGGTTTAGCAGTGTATTGAATTAACTGTGCATCAGATTATCAGACTTTTACATCAAACGTTACATTTAAACAGTTGCAGATGAGTTAGCATCTGTCACAGTAAAAACCTCATTTATGGGCAATCGTAGGAGCATGGTACATGCATAATAATTATCAGAGCACATATGAGTAAGCCAATTAATACATGTGTTATGTCAAAATATTGTGTCTTTTGCATGTGCTAATCTTTTCATGTCAAATAAATAATAATAATAAAAAAATGAAAATACAGAAGTGATGCTAAAAGAAAGTGGCAGAGCAGCTCATAATGTGAGATCACACTTAAACAGAGGCCATGTGGTTATGGTCACACATTTGGAGAGCAGACTTATTCATCAGCAACACATGGTGCTACACCACTGCATGTGTGATTCAAACAAATCTGTGCCACATCACCCACACCAAATGTCATTTGAGCCATTCATGAGCCCTGACACGTCTAAAAGTGTCAGAAGTGACAAACAATGATTTAAAGTATTATGTTTTGTTGATTTTCCAAGTAAAAAGAATACATATCTATTAAAAAAAAAACCTTTTTGTCTGTTTAATTGCTGTAAAAAAAATTGTTTAAAAGTGAACACATTCAATCATGCACCACAATGAAATGTAACTCAACCACACATGCACATGTTGAGGACTAGGGTCCCTCAGTGGTACCTTGATTGGAAATTGAACATGCAACCATCTGACCCCAGGTGAAAGGTCCTAACCACATAGCAAAACCAAAAAAAATGGGCTGCACACATTTGTATTCAATTATAAATTAAATACAATAACACAAATACAGTTTGAATAGATGCTGAAACAGTATTGATTCTCCATGGCCTCACATTGCACCAGGACATACTTTGTCAGAGTCCCCGAGGGGCATTAATAGACACCCTTGACTACAGCCCCAAGTAAAACACAGTTAATATTATGCTTAAAAGCAAACTAGATCAACAGGGTCTCGTCAGCCCTCATGGTTATATTTGAGAAGGTCTTTGTTCAGGCACCAGGGCCTACATGGCTCAATACCTGACGTTCTTTGATCTTACATTAGTTCTGCAACTTGGATAATAATATCATGTTTGTTGCAAAAGCTACTCTTTCATTCCACATGAATGGAATGGGATCATATGGCCTTTGATGCGATGATGAAATATATGTCTTTTTCAGCTTTCTCTTTTGTAAGCTTCTCATCCTTGGCCGCTAGACTCTACTCTTCCTTTTTCTCACTGCATTAAAAGTAGATTTTTCAGGCAAAATTGCTTAAGTAAATGACACAAAATAACAGCAAATGCTGAATTATTCAGCACCATGTAATCTGCAGATAGTCTCTGGTCTATAAAGTTTACATGTACAGATTATTTGCTGTCTTGGTTTTACATGTGCTCATTTCAACATACAGTAAAAATCTTTTATAAAAAATTCCAAACAGTGCAGTTGTCCCATTGTATCTCTCTTTCTCAGTTTCTCACTCAAGAAAATGATTATAATGTAACTTTTTATTTTTAATGACATTTGCACTGGAGGCTTCTGACATAATGTTCTTACAGTTGAGTAAATACGTAAATATAGACCAGCATGTTGCTTCTCATTAGGTTGATTGAGGAGTTTTGTTAATTAAAACTTTTTTGCTGATGTGTTTGCTAAAAAAAAACCCTTGCAGAGCTCAAGATTTCTCACAGTAGAGTAAAAAAATGCATTGAAAGCATACAGAATATTGTATTTATGTACAGAATGTACATACATAGTTTTTCAAATTTAGATAACAAATGGAGTGTTTTTTCATTTCACTAATATATATATATATATATATATATATATATATATTATAATAAAATATAATATAATAATATAATTATATATATTTTTATATTATAATATATTTTTACTATAGGTGAGGTTTTGTGCGCTACATGAGGCGAACATCACTATCATCAAAGAGTGTTTGCACTTGCATTTGAGTGACTTTCACAGCCATGTGTGATGTACAATTTCAGTGCCCCGGGACTGCGTGTGGTTGATGCCTTAGGTGTCTGGAACCAGGCTCAAGAGAAGTATTTATCCTCAGCCATCTGCTCCATGCCTGGGGCAAGGCTCATTCTGACAGAGCCCACAGGTCATAAAGGATGGATAGAGGCCTAACCTCATCTGTGTGTGGAGGATAAGGGTCGGTCCCATGCTCAAGACGTGCTGTTTGCTTTTGAGAGGAAACACACTTATGGCAAATGATGGTCACTGTACAATACATGGAGGAGCATCCAGGACAGTAATGTATCTGACTAACTATTTAAGATAAAATGTTATATTCATGTATGCACCCCCCCCCCTTCTCTCTTTCTGTCTCTCTCTTTTTATATATATACATTCCAGGCCATTCACCGCAAGGCAAGTTCATTTATAAAACAAATGATCAAATACAGGGATCATTCAATGTGCTAATGGAGATAACATAAGCATTACCCCACTCCTACTGATGAGAGCAGCATGGACAGAAAGCCTGATCTCCCCTAAGAAACTTTAGATCCCTCATAACATTGAACTCCTCTTTTTATCACTCTCCGGTGTCGGCCAGAGGAGGATGGGTTCCCCTTCTGAGCCTTGGTTCTTCTCAAGGTTTAGGGAGTTTTCCTTGCCACTGTCGCTTTGGCTCATTTGGGGCTCTGACGTCAGTTGTAAAAAGCGCTCTATAAATAAATTTGACTTGACTTGACTTGACATTACAAATGCTTATACAAGCAATGCAGATACAAGCACAACAAAATATTGTAAGAAAAACTATATACAGTTATGTAAAAAAGTGTTTTTCCATGCTTGTCACGTTAAATATTTCAAATCATCAAACAAATTTAAATATTAGTCAATGATAACACCCCAACCTGATTACTGCCACACCTGTTCTCAGTCATAAAAACTTAAAACATCACTTAAATAAGATCTGACATAAAGTGAAGTGACCAAAATATTCTCAAAAGCTAGAAAATTAGGGAACAAACAAGAAAGAAAGCAACTGAGATCTTTTAGTCTTTGAAAGATTATAAAGTCATTTCTAAAGCTTTGAAACTCCAGCGAACCACAGTGGAACTTGGAACAGTGGTGAACTTTTCCAGGCGTGTAGTTACCCCAAGAGCCCAGAGGCGACTTTTCCAAGAGGTCACAAAAAACCCCAAAACAACATTCAAAGAACTTCAGGCCTCACTTGCATCAGTTAAGGTAATTATGACTCCACCTTAAGAAAGAGACTGGGCGAAAATGACATGCATGGCAGAGTGCCAAGTAGAAAACCAAAAAGAACAAAAAGAATATTAAGGCTTGTCTCAATTTTGCAAGAAACCACCTTGATGTTTGGGAAAATACTTTGTGGACTGATGAGACAAAAGTTGAACTTTTTAGAAGGTGTGTGTCCCATTACATCTGGTGTAGAAATAACACCCCAAAGAACACAATACCAGCAGTTAAATATGGTGGCGGTAGTGTGATGGTCTGGGGCTGTTTTGCTGCTTCAGGACCTTGAAGACTTGCTGTAATAAATGGAAATGGGTTCTGCAGCAGGACAATGATCCAAATCATACCAGCAAGTCCACCTCTTATTGGCTGAAGAAAAACAAAATGAAGACTATGGATTTGCCTAGTCCTGACCTAAATCCTTTTGAGATGCTGGGGCATGACTTTAAAAAGGTGGTTTATGCTTGAAAACCCTCCAATGTGGTCAAACTACAACAATTCTGCAAAGATGAGTGGGTTAAAATTCCTCCACATCTGTAAAAGACTCATTGCTGCTTAGGGTGGCCCAACCAATTATTAGATATATGGGGCAATCACTTTGTCACACAAGGCCATGTAGGTTTGATTTCTTTTTCCTTAATAATAAAATTCTTCACCTTTTAAAAATCTACATTTTGTGTTAACTTGTGTTGTCATTGACTAATATTTACATTCATGACAAACATGAAAAAAAAACAGGAAGGGGGCAAACACTTTTTCACACTAGTGTATATCACATTAAACAGCATAATTGTTTATCTAATTAAATTAAAATATTCAAACATCTTGAACTCTTGTGTATACACTGGATGCCGCATTTCTGTATTTTTCCTATTTTCTCTGAGATATGATTATGATCTTCTCTTCTGCCCTGACCAACGTATTCAAAATGCAGTGTGATTGACAGCGCTGGAGCATGATATAATGTGGTTATCAGCATCCTGTAGCTCTAAAGCCACAATGTGTAGCAAAACTGGTAGCAATATCAACCTCTCTCCTTTCATATTTTATGGTGTCTTCTATCCTCTGTCGTATCAAAGATTTATGGCTTACATGGGTGTGCTGCCTGAGGATATCTCTAGAAACATAAACATTATTCAAAAACTGAAGGGGGAGAGGAGACAAAAAAATGTCAGTGCAGGAAATCAACTGCTGCAAGCGAACTTCATTCAAAGCAAACAGGAAGCGCACCACAGCAGTGTCTGATTTTCGCTTAATCAGAAGCTTTTTGGAGGCAGTTCCAGGCCCGCTGCCATCTTCCTGTGTCTCTGTGTCTACGGCTCTGCTGGAGAGGCACTGATCCCTGGGAATTCACAGATTAACATTTGTGAGAGGTTTAACTCTCTCTCTCTCTCTCTCTCACTCACACACACACACACACACACACACACACACACACACACACACACACACACAC
>JBBIGC010000020.1:3687474-3697887 GCA_037576955.1 Lepidarchus adonis
GTGTGTGTGTGTGTGTGTGTGTGTGTGTGTGTGTGTGTGTGTGTGTGTGTGTGTGTGTGTGTGTGCGTGTGTAGGTGTGTGTGTGTGTGTGTGGAATAACAAAACCTGACCCTGAGAGTCAGAGTAAGATCTGCTTGTCCCCGGCTCTGGCCTGTCCTTCACTGAGAGGTGCTGTAAAGCTTAATAAAAAGAAACTAAAGTGAGAAAGTGTGTGGGACACACACACACACACACACACACACACACACACACAGAGAGAGAAGGCGGGAGGCGGGTGAGAGAGAGAGTGACAGAGAAAGAGTGGAGTGAGTGTAAAAGGACATTCTGGAAAGTAAAGCTTAATTAGAGGATCTCTCTCTCTCTCTCTCTCTCTCTCTCTCTCTCTCTCTCTCTCTCTCTCTCTCTCTTTCTCTCGCTCGCTCTCATGCTCTCTCACTCTCTGTATAACATTCTTAGGCAATTATGCCTTTCACGCACCCTCCCCCTACTCCCTTTTTTATTCCTCATCCATTGGCCTTTCTCTTGCCCTCCACTCTCCATTCAGCAATGAAGTAAGTCACTTGATCTCTGGGCTTCATCTACAAATGCCTCTTTCTGTAGCAACTAGTGCCAGGTTGGACACCATCTTTCTGTTCACACTACAGGGACATTTTAAACCGCCCCCATTACAGACACAGTGTAGAGGATGTCAGTTTCTTTTATCCATAAATATATGACTATATATAATAATTTTGTGCTCTTTAATGGTTATTATCTACGTTTAGGACTTGATGTTTGTCTGATGATGTTTGTGGTCACATTCATATAAAGATATAGAACTTAAATTTGTTTGACTAATATTTACCATTTTCGGATGGATTTTTGATGCATTGCTAATGTTATGTAAAGCTTGCGTAATATTGCATCAGTGGGGGTGCTGCAGGGGGCACATGCCTCCTGGGACGGTCAAGCCTCCATATCTTACTTCATCACCTTGACCACCCCCCTAAAAATCCCACATTTGCTCCCATCACTGCTCTTACCCGAGAGTGTTTCCATTGGAAAGAAGAGGGCATGGTACAGCACTTGTATGCTCTCGGGGCAGTAAGGTGATTGATGATCATGGGAGGCGAGCTGTGAAAATAATGCTAGCTCCAGCTATTTATAAATACCAGCACTAGCCATACCCCTGCAAACTCTGCTTTCGCCCACACTGCATATGCATGGTACTATAAATAGACTCAGAACTGTACAGGAATATGTTCAATCGTGCTAAGACAAAAAACGATCCACTCCAAACAACCTTTACCAATGCTGAGTATTGTACCAGTAACGACAGCATGGTTTCGCCCGTGCTGCGCTTCTCGGCTGTGGGCTGCTTGTTGAAAGTGCGATCGCATTCTCAGATTGCTAATGTTCCATAAAATCTTTAATCTGTTTCCATATAAGATGAGGAGGATGATGTATAGCACATGTCAGATAAATCAATGATGAATGATTGCACACACATATAAGCTCTGTATCTCAGCAGAGAGTACAAGCCTGTAGATTGTTTAGTGTATGTGTTTTTGCACACACTTGTGCGTTTGCGGAGGCCGACTAGTCTGACTGCTGCTCAGTGAGTCTCACTTGAGATTCAGAGTCCATATACCTTCAGTTGTGGAAGACTTGTTTTGGCTGCAGGCACCCTTGACCTTTATGGGGTGCGGCCAAATTTGGGCAGCAGCCACTGCTCTAAAATCAGCTGTGTTGTATGATGGGACAAAATGACTGCCAGCAAGGTTGCCTGTTTGTTGACCTAGATCTCCCCTCAGACATGAAATAGGTAAAAATAAGCCCTTTAGTAAATGTGTGCATGTGTATGTGTGTAGCAGAGAAAGTGAGAGTGAAGCCTTATGCAACTCTGCCAGTAACTTACATAAAACAACACAAACAGTTGTGAATTAGTCATCAGCCTTGTCATTCTGGAAGGGTATGCAATCTCAGACACAGCAGAAAACTCTCCCAGGTCTACACTTTCCATTGAGCCTAATTTAGCTAATTCATACAGAGCCAGTTCCTAGAGATAAATATCTAAAGGTCAACAGTGGGTGACTGAATCGTTATCCTCTTTTTACTTTATTTGAAAAGGAATTGCTATTGGAAAGGATTGATATCATGGAAAAGTGCCTTTCCCCTTTTTGATGTTGAATGTGAACATTGCCGGTTACACCACAAATCATTCACTTTTTACCACATCCATTCCATACATAAGTCCATACATAAAATAAAATAAAAAATAAATCCAAAATTGGATTAGTGAATGTGCTCTAAGACGCCTAGGGCTTTTGTAGTGACACTTGGCTGTATGATGTTACATTTAGGTATGTTTGTCTCTGTTGAGCACTGATCTGCAGCCCAGACTGTAATGATGTGTGTTGACCTGTGGGGGAAGTAACGAGGCAGTCAAGACTTTAATGTTGTGTGTTAAACTTTGAGGGCAGTAATGAGGCAGTACAGACTGTAATGTTGTGTGTTTACCTGTGTGGACAGTAATGAGGCACTCCAGACTGTAATATTGTGTGTTTACCTGTGGGGGCAGTGATGAGGCAGGCCAGACTGTAATATTGTGTGTTTACCTGTGGGGGCAGTGATGAGGCAGTACAGACTGTAATATTGTGTGTTTACCTGCGGGGGCAGTAATGAGGCAGTACAGACTGTAATGTTTTGTGTTTACTTGTGGGGGCAGTAATGAGGCAGTACAGACTGTAATGTTTTGTGTTTATACTGTGGGGGCAGTAATGAGGCAGTACGGACTGTAATGTTTTGTGTTTACCTGTGGGGGCAGTAATGAGGCAGTACATACTGTAATGTTTTGTGTTTACCTGTGGGGGCAGTTAGGCCTGTCGCGATAAACAATAAATCAATTAATTGCACGATAATTAAAATGAGGTCGATAATTTTTCCAGCTGCGTTAATTTTCATTTGCATGGTTGTTTTTGCCTCTCGCTACCAAACACACTAATGACAAAAGGCTTCACTGTGGTGCGTTGGTCTCTACCGCCCCCTCTCGTTTCCTTAGGGTAATGAGGCGTGAACTCAGTTCGGTTACTTGTAGCCGCATGGTCACAGACCAAGGCAGAGATAACGCTAACGTCAGGTGAGATGCCGAAGAAACAGAGATGGAATTGGTTTCAAAGCCGAACGCCACAGCTTCAGTGTGCAGCATTTTTCGAAAGGCTGTCTTTTCAACTATATTAAAGGGTAACATCTCTTTAGCGATTAAACATGCATCTGCACCTAAAACAATCATCCAATGCAGTTTTCCCAGCTAGGAAAAAAAATCACAGTCCACAGTCACTGGGGCGTTTAATCGACAAACAAAATGCAAACAGTGCAGAGCAAAATGGTGCGCACTCACAGACAGTGTAGTTTGCTTAATCACTAAAGAGATGTTTAACCCTTTAATATAGTTGAAAAGCCAGATTTTCCAAAAATGCTGCAAACAGCCAGTACGAGCTGCCCTCGAGAACATATGTGTCACAAACGGCAATTCCACAACTACAACAGTGTGAAAGACGGCATATTTAAGGACATTAAAGACATTTTACTCTGCCACTACGGATATGTGGTCAAGTTCAAACATGAACCCTTATATGAGCTTGACCATACACTACAGAACGGCTGCCTGGACCCTGCACTCCAAGTGTTTAGAGACCAGATATGTCCCAGATAAACATACTGCTGTTTATAAATAAACAAAACAACCAAAAACAATAAATAAAATGTTTAAGTGTTAAATGTTCTTTAGAAATTAAAGTTTATTGATCTTTGAAAGGGTGTAGTTGCACTTATTATGCCACTATTATAACATAAGTTGAAAATTGCCTCACAAAGACAATATTATCGTTTATCTCAATAATTTCTGGGACAATTTATCGTACAGCAAAATCTGTTATCGTGACAGGCCTAGGGGCAGTAATCAGGCAGTACAGACTGTAATATTGTGTGTTTACCTGTGGGGACAGTAATGAGGCAGGCCAGACTGTAATATTGTGTGTTTACCTGCGGGGGCAGTAATGAGGCAGTACAAACTGTAATATTGTGTGTTTACCTGTGGGGACAGTAATGAGGCAGGCCAGACTGTAATATTGTGTGTTTACCTGCGGGGGCAGTAATGAGGCAGTACAGACTGTAATATTGTGTGTTTACCTGTGGGGGCAGTAATGAGGCAGTTCAGACTGTAATATTGTGTGTTTACCTGTGGGAACAGGAATGAGGCAGTACAGACTGTAATGTTTTGTGTTTATACTGTGGGGGCAGTAATGAGGCAGTACAGACTGTAATGTTTTGTGTTTATACTGTGGGGCAGTAATGAGGCAGTACGGACTGTAATGTTTTGTGTTTACCTGTGGGGGCAGTAATGAGGCAGTTCAGACTGTAATGTTTTGTGTTTACCTGCGGGGGCAGTAATGAGGCAGTACAGAATGTAATATTGTGTGTTTACCTGTGGGGACAGTAATGAGGCAGGTGGCCTAGTAATACCTTACCCTTGGGATCAGAGGGTTGCAAGTCCCAACCTGTACACTCTTGAGAAAAGCACCGTCCCACTACACTAAGAGCTGCCTGCTGCTTCACGTGTGTGAAGGTGTAAATGCAGACGTTTTATATATGAGTGTGTTCACGAACATACTGGAAATTACATTAGAAACTTTGTTAGATGTTCAAACAGTGAGTAGTACAAATGGCTTTTATACGGACTAATGCAATATACAGACCGAGCAGATCAAACACCATGTACACATAGAAACAAAACATCTTAATGAGGATTTTAGAAAGTAATTAGATCAAAATAAATCATTATGTCATATGTGGATGTCTTATGAAAAAAAAACTAACTAACAAATAGATAAATAAATAAAGATTTGGCCCCTTTAAGATGATTTGGATTATCCAGACTCCATTACCGCGTATATATAGCTGTGGTGGTCTGAGGCTGATACACAAGAGTATGTCTCCATTACATAAATAACTGATTGGTAGAGCAAATGGGTTCCCTGAAGCTGGCTGTTAGGTTCAGCAGAATTGAATAATCAATATATTTCATTAACAGGTAAACATTGGTGCTCCTTCTTCAGTTACTGAATACTCTCATGGATCAGCCATTATGAGCAGCCAGAACACAGCACATGTAAAACTCCAGGAATGGACTTCAATCAGCAGCCACATCACTCCCTCAGGCTATTACAAAGATGCAAGACTGGTAAATTGAGTATCAAATGAAGAGATGAACACACCAGAATGGTAGAAGTGAAGGAAAATGAGTGGTTCAGAGGTGCTAAGTGGGGATGTCTTCATAGATGAAGGCAAAGACACAAATTAGGCACTATTTATGTGGAGAGAGGGGGAAAGAACAGCCACTCAAATGCAGATTTGAGTGATTGGGGAAGAGAGGGAGAAGGGTGCAAGTGAAAGAGGCTGGAGAGAAAAAATCAGGAAAATAAAGTGAGTGAGAAGAAAGAGTTGAAAGCAAAAGATAAAGCAAGGATGAAGAGAGGGAAGAGAAGATGGAAAAAAGAATAGGGAAGAAAACGGGAGTGAATGAGAAGAGAGGGATGAGAAAGATACGAGACAGAAAAAATGGAAGGGGAGCAGCAACAATAGGCAAGAGGAAGGGGGAGAGCAAAAATTGGGAAACAGAGGAAGAAAGAAAAAAAACAGATTAGAAAAAGAAAAGAAAGACAAAGCTAGAGAGAAAAGGAAAGAGATGTAAAGAGAGGGATTGGTATTTGGAAGCTGTATCTCCAGTTGAACTGTGGAAAGAGTTTGTCTCGGTGTAAAGGGTGTTGTCGTCCATCTTTACTCTCTGTAACGTTACAGACACTCGCTTGAGATCTTCGCCCCAGAGCTGACCCTTCCTGATCATTCCTGACAGCCACTCACTTTCTGTCTAAACGTCTAACACACTCACTAGTATGAATGCAAAATGCCATATTTGATGGTTAGGGATGGGTAGGGACGGATGGAGATCTTTTGCTGAGGTTTGAAGTGCAGTTCTGAAGCGAAAATATCAACAGGGAAAGTATCTAGCAGTACTTTTATGATGTAACATTTAATTTGAATTTATTCTCACCTTTAAAAATCATATTTAATATGTGGAACAACATAAGCATGTTGTAGTTTCCTATTATTATTTCCATTTTAGATAAGATAAGTCAAGATAAGATGAGTACTCGAAATGTCACTTATTAATATTTGCAATTTTTACAACCCAGTATGTTAGTGTGTGTAAATGTAAATGTGTTATTGGTCTTGATTAGATTTGTTATTAGAATATTTAATGTACATTTTTTTAGAGTTTAGTACAGTTTTTGGTGTTCAAAATCATACTGTGACAAGAATTTTTTTTTTATGGTTTTCTGCATTAATTTGTCATAAAATGGGATCTGATCTTAGTCAATTTGCAACATTATGTGCATAAAATAATAACACAAAAATATATTTTATGTCTTTATTGAAAACAACCATAAACAGCTTATATTGCTAGTGGAATAAAGAATGTAAATCTTTAAGTTAATGCCTCTAAAAGCTTCCTGGAGTACTTTTTTTTGGCCCAAAAATGTCATATTTATATATTTATTTACTTTGCAACCCCCCTATTTCATCAAGTCTAAACTTACATGATACGATAGCAATTGCAGGTCACAGCCTGAGGCTGCACCAGACAGGGCCCCCAGACTTTTTCACCAGCTGTATAATACAGCAGACAGGCAGAAGTGCATCAGCAGCATCATTGAGTTACAGTTCCCACCGAGCGCCTTCTGGTTCGATAAACGCTCCATGAGCAGTGACACACCACGGATCTTAATCCGGTGGAACACTCTGGCAGAAACACACACACACGACGGCCACCCTGCATGACATATGCACGTAAGTCAAAACACAGCGTCTGCTGGAACGAGTAATAGGAGAAAGCATGACTGGTAGCAGAGAAGAAGAAATGAAATCTCCACCTACCAAATAATAGTGAAGAAAATATCTCAACATACTGAACCCTATAGTATATAACAGTCTTAGAGGAAATCCCTCTGGTTTCTTTAGTGAAAATAGATAAAGTTGGAGATAAAAAAGCATATTAAATAAACTGCTATAAACCAAACAGCTGCTTGAAGTGAAATACAGTAGCCATAACATTAAAGCCACTGAAATGTAAAGGCTCTCATGGGAGGATGTGTGTTTTGGCCTTGTGTCCATGTGTAAACAGGGTTTTTGGTCCCTGAAAAATGAGAAAGATTTGAAAATGCCTTCTAAGGTGGAGATTTTTAAAATGGCATTTTTGCATTTATGCATGAATGAGGAAAATGGGGATTTCACAACACATGTGACTTCTTCCTCTTGACGCCACACTGTGCGTTTGTTTCAATGAACGAGGTCATTTTCTGCAATGACAGACACAGACAAAATTCTTTCACTTATAACTTTGTCAAATTATTAGGACTTTTACATGCTTCCACATACACACACAGTTACTTTCCCTAAATTGTGAAGAACACAGGCATCAGATTGAGCTTCAGATGTTGTTACTACATTCAGCACAGACATTAGCACAAACGAGCACCAGTCTGTTTTGGACAAGACCCGATCGTAACAGTGGTTGGTGGAGAACCACCGTCCTTAGAACAAGATCTAAATGACTTCACTGATATGGAGATATTTTCAAAAACATGCTCGTGTCGATGGGATTAAAAAAAAGCAAATGAGCATTCTTTTAAAATACCTGGTTATGTGTGGATGAGGCCTTATTGTGATGACTAGATGACTAGTACATCTCCAGGTCTTGAGGAGTGTTCCAGATACGCAGTAGTAAGTATCGACCAAAACTGATCTAAGAGAGTAGAACTTGTTTATCAGCAACATGGTCAAGTCAAGTCAATTGTATTTCTACAGCGCTTTTTACAACTGACGTTGTTGCGAAGCAGCTTTACAGAGTTTATAGAATCCGGGTTAGAGCCCCCAATGAGCCAAAGGCGACAGAGCCTTGAAAAGAACCAGAGGAACCCATCCTTCTCTGGCCCACACCAGTCATGGGCACCTGCTGCTCATTGATGAATGTGTGGAGTGAAGGCTAGCATGTCCAGTCTGATCCTACAGAGGAGCTTTCATTGCTCGAAATGTTAATGCTGTCTCCGATAGAAAGTGTCAGGAAACACACTGCATCTCAATCAGAGATGTTTTAGTGGCATGAGAGGGACCCATTCAATATGAAAACAGGTGGTGCTCAGGATAGGCGGTGTTTAGTGAAAAAAAAGCCTAAATGAAATGCTCCTAAGGAGTGTTGGAGTAATGCATTTCTTGGTAATTATACCAATTTTGGCATAAACATGTGATATATATATATATATATATATATATTTTTTTTTTTCAAATTAAATAATTAAGCAATTGCAGCTACTGCATTTAAAATGGGCTCATTGCTCATGACTTTTGTCAGAATCTTCTAAAGCAGAGGTGAGCAACTTTGGTCCTGGAGGGCTACAGTTTGGTAGTGACCCACCTCATTCACGCTTTCTTAATGGGACTTTTTGTTCAGATCCTTCTCTGCAGATGAGTTGGATTGTAAAGTCTCTCTCACTATTAACACATAGTCGTTCGCTCGTTTCAGCTGGAAAGTGAAAGTGAGGTTGTGCGGCTCCTGTCCCTCATACTACATTCATTGCAATGGTCCAGGCCTGGAGTCAGAAACAGTGGGTGGCTTCATTAGTCTCTCATGACATCATTCATTGGCCAATCGATGATGAAATGTCCAGTGATGCTTTTTAAAAATGCATGTTGATGCATCATATGCACTAGCCTTCAAACTTCCAGTCTGGTAGCAACATGTGGTGGGGGAGATATGGCTAGTGGGTGGAACTGGACATGACTAAGCATAAATAAATAAATACATTAATATCTAAATCTCACCATACAGTGAAAAACTGGCAATATCAAAATGCCTACTTGTACAATCTATGGGTATGATGTGTAAAACGGAAAGGATGAGGAGCATGCATTTAGAGTCAGATCACATAGCACTGTGTTCCATGCTCTATCTGGGTGAGAGAGAGTGAGAGAGTGGCATTGAAGGAGTGTGAAGATACAGGCACGCAATTAGAGGACGCCAAGCAGAAAGCCTATCAGTAAGGCTGGACCCCCTTTCTGCATCCAGCCGAGGCGTTGAGCGTGGGGGAATGGGCTCCGGACACGCAGAGAGGCCACAGTGAGCCGCAGGGAGCTGTAAACCCTGAATCAAAGGCTGCTGCTCTCTCGCTGCGAGTGTTTACTCTGTCTAACGCCTCACAGCTTCCTCCAACACTGGGTGTGTGACAAGGCAACATGGCAATTTGATGCAGCAATGCTTGCTCACCACTAGGGGAGCTAATCAAGATGGAGGCTTTACTAGTTAAAAAAATGTTGTTAGACTTTTAAAAAAAGCAGTTTAAAAGCAGTTTAAAAAAGTCAAATACAGTACTTTTGATTTAAAAGAAGCAAAACAACTACTGGGATAATCAAAACCATCATATTTTATCTGTCTTTATCTCCCTGACACTTTATTATGTTATTGTCTGTTGTAGTCGGCTTTACTCAGATGCTACAATAGATGTTGTCTATGTTGGAACCTTCTTAAGTTCCATAAAAATGTCTGCAATGGTGGAACTGAGTGGAGTGTAATCTCCTTCCGTTTTACACAATTGCACAGCAGTATCCCAACACGCTTGACCGCCAGCACTAAAATCACACCTCTGGTTTAGCACCATCACATATCCGGATCTTTGTACGGTTCTCTCTACAGTAGCTAACAGAGCTGTCAGCACAAGTGTTTGCCTCAGCAAGGTCAGATTACCTATATTCTGGCAAACTGGATATCAGAGAGAGAAGCTTGGCCATTTGTATTTAGGTGCCCATTGAAGGTAGTTATCTTTTATTTCCACAGTTTCATGTCTGTATAAAATGGGAATTACCAGCCCATAGATTTATACTCTTCCTAGAGAATTTGGGGTAAATGCTACACAGCACTGAAAGCTTCCAGTTTGCTTTACTGTGCTGTAAGTTCTCATCCAACTAAACTAAATGTCTGTAGAAAGCTGAAAATGCACAAAAGGAACATTTGTATTCAGCTTAACTGTCCATTCAAATGTATTTGTATTGCATGTTTTACAACAGAGGCTGTCACAAATCAGCTGTACAGAAATGTGGCTCCAACCCCAGACAAGCAAGCGGCAACATAAAAAAAAACAAAAAATACACCAAGAGCAGCTCAAAGGAGGAAGCCATCGTCCCTGAGTTGACACCAGATAGCAAAATAACAAGACAACAAGGGCAATAAGAATAAATATATAAAAAATAGACACACACACACACACACACACACACACACACACACACACACACACACACACACACACACACACACACACA
>JBBIGC010000020.1:3711185-3722545 GCA_037576955.1 Lepidarchus adonis
TGTGTGTGTGTGTGTGTGTGTGTGTGTGTGTGTGTGTGTGTGTGTGTGTGTGTGTGTGTGTGTGTGTGTGTGTTCGATCTGTTGAAGTGAAAGGAAAAACACGTTTTTGTCCTCACTTCAACTCTGACTCACCGTGTTTGTTGCCTGTTGTTGTGTTAATTCACTGGGACTGAGTGAGACAGACTGGTTGGATGATCATTTTGTTGCAGTGCCAGTTATACCGATAATGTTAAAGTTCAGTTTTGTGGGGTCCGAATTTATGCTTTAATATAGTCAAGGAACGCAGGAATTCTGGCATTCAGATTTTTTTTTTCATTCAAATGAGCATATTTGATTTCATTTACTTCATATAATTAATTTAATTAACAATTATGTAACATATTACACATCATTAAACTAGTACATTATCATATGTAAATATTTATGCATAAATTTATGACCATACTATCTTGGGAATAATGTCAAGCCCCATGCATTTCATCTCTTTATCAACATTAGGAAAAGAACTGCACAGTGACACCTTCATCACCACCTGTTATCTTTTATGAAGAGATTCTTTAATAAGCCTTCAATTCAGCACTGAATAACGTGGAATATTTAATAAGTGATCGTATATGTAAGCTTTTAGAAATAGTTTGAATTGTTTTTCAGTCAAATCCTGCTCTTTTACCACTTGATGAGTGCTGCAATATTTCATTATATTATGATGCGTAATGAGCAATGCATGTAGGAAACAAGGGAAAATGGTAGTATGAAAGCAATGGCTTCACCAGGAAGTGCCGGAAAATAATCCAGCAATGGCTAAAGAGCCACAGTCCCATTAACTGCCATAAAATCATCCCCTTTGACCTACGCCCTCAGTCAGGCACTAATTCAGCATGCATGTCGCTCGCCCAAAAGACAATTAAACCACTAATGGGCAAAGGCATTAATTCCCGAGCTTGTTGGACTGAGAGCGGGGCTTGACATGGCTCTAATAAAGCGTTGTGTGTTGGGGGCTAGTGCACAGACAACAGCCTTCAGGTGAACAGTGAAGGTCAATGCTATTGATGGGTTTTAAGGGGGCACATATGTCCTCTTCGGATTTTATAGAGCAGTTGAGGTCTCCAGGGACGTGCATGCACGCACAAAAAACATGTGAAGCAGAGAAAAAAGAATACATCATTAGGAAAAAACTGTAGTTAAGTTATAGCGAAGCACAACATAATGTAAGTGCTCTTCCAGGTTCTGCCCCTCTGCTATTTGATCATAGCCATGAGGATATGAAAGGCAGATGCCTTTGTTTGATTAAAAGTCACACTTGATACAGGCCAACGATCGTGGATTGCTGGCTGCAGTGACAAGCTCGGCCCAGACGATTGCACACATCCCCCTGCTCGATCAACCTCCCAGCACATACGAGCTTTGAGCTGACATTTGCACTCTTATGGAAAATTATGCATTCTGCTATGTTCCCGCATTCCCCAATTAATTAAAGTGTTCCTTAACAAGCCTTGATGTGCGCTACAACATTATCTTGTAACCAATTGCTATGTAAATTACAACCGCGTCTTCCTACTTACTATCACACTACAAAGATCAATGAGATCTCTGTGCCTCTCTGCTCTGGAAAAACAGCTTAACTGACTCAAAGTAAAGTGTGTTTTCTGGGTTCTGTGTCTCTCTCTCTCTCTCTCTCTCTGTCTCTCTCACCCCATCTCTTTCTCAATTTTGTATGTACATACAAGCATATCTTCGCAAATTTGTTTTACAATGGAATTGTTTTGATGATTTTTCTCCTACGTGTTTGGCAGTCATAGCCTAGCGGCCCAGGCTCCACTGAGGAACTGTTGGGCACATCCTGCTGCACTGCTCCCTGGGTGCTGTTGATAGCTGCCAGTTGCTTAACATGTGGATGGGTTAAATGCAGGAGTAACATTTTGTTGTGGTGCACTTTGTGTGATTGGGGTGTGTTCACAATGACAAACAGACACTTTCACTTTTACTTCAGTTTATACTATAGCAACAAGCTTATAAATAAAATCTCTTGGATGTATCATTTACATAGAGAAAACATTAAAAGGCTTCAATTTAGATCTGAAGTCCATATATAAACCAGACCCAAATTATTGAAACTAGCTGGTACACACAGCTATGGTGTTTTCAGAGCTTTACTAACACTGCTATGTGAAGACTGCATGCACTAAGAGTGTTAGCAACACTGTGGAACAATAAAAATGTTTATTATCACTATTATTTTGTACAGTTTTGACCAATCGCTACCATAACAGAGCATCCACTTTCCTCGTACTAACCGCCTCTCCATGCTTAAGTTCCTTTCACAGCTGCTGCTACTTGCAGTTATACTTGACACACTCTGAGCAAATTTAACAAACAAGGGGAAAGATATACTGTGACCTTTCCACCAGCCCAACATACACCTCCCACCAGCCACTGCTTCATTCAAAGGTACTTGTGCCCACTCCTGTGTAAGAAAGGGGGTGCAATGTGGAGAGAGAGAGAGAGAGAGAGAGAGAGAGAGAGAGAGAGAGAGAGAGAGAGAGAGAGAGACATAGACACTGATCCATTTCGGGAATTAGGGAAGCTGGAGTCAATCCCAGGTGACTATGAGCACAAGGCAGGGTTCACCAGGAGACCAGACCATCACATGGCAGCACAAGCCGCAAAAAGGCACAGGGGTATTTTCAAACTGCTGTTTGTCCCAGAGCACTCTCTAAATTAAGGGGGCACAGCCCAGTCTTGTTAGTTATACGTGAAAAAGAGACTAATAAAAAACAGACAGCTGCATCTTTTTTCATTAAATACATAGTCACAGTGAAAAAAGTTGTCCAAGCAACTACGCAATTAAAAATTCTAATGTGAATATAGAAAAATGTTTTCTCCAAAGTCTTTTTACTAGTCAACTTATACTTAAAAAAAACATCACATGCCAGTTATATGATTTTGCAACATACAGTGCATTTAAATCATTTACTCATCTTAGATTTCTGTATAATGCCTTAATTTAACTGTAAGGCTGTGGGTGGCTAGACTGATACGACTTGTTATTAAACATAGATAGATAAACTTGTAGAAATGCTGATAAATACTCACAAATGTCCAATTCCATGTACTATTAGCTCCATAATGAAAACCGCTGCTGTCATGCCTGACCACACAAATAGAAGTGGGCAAATTAATGCAAGCTCAGTGGTCTCTTTATAAATCTTTGACTAGAACTCATAATTGTATGTGCGCACACAATATAAAAATGATGTGCACAAAGAAAATGGCAGATTTATGCAAGCACACCTGGAAGCAATATACGCTTTGAAAATGGCACTCTACCTGGAATTGTTCACACTCTGGATTTACCGCAAACTCCACCCCCTACGTGCTCATTCAACCATAAATGGTAAATGCAAATCACCTCGTGTATATTTAAGCTTGTGCACACATGCATAAGAAGCATTATAGCAATTTTCCGATGCGCTCTGGGGAATTGAAAAGGGGGCAAACAGCCGGAAAGTGAAAGGGTCGCCTCTGTCACATGACTTTATAAGAGAAACGATTCAATACATGAACAAAAAACAGTTACAAATTACACAATGTTTTTATTATCATAAAGCCATTTCGCTGTTAAACCAGACCATTAGGACCATGTCAGTATAACAAAAACATTTATAGAATGTACATGTTTTCTATTTACGGAGATTAATTTCTTCTCATATAGGGCCCTTATTGCAATGTGAGTGCAGTCTACCATGCGGATTAGGGAAAGTCAAGATTGCTGCAAATTGCTATTTGATGTTGGCCTGTTCTCCCACAGAGTAAGGGAACTTAAATGTATCTACTATGTGTCTTTTTAATAATCAAAAAGATGGGCAGTATTGAGTGTAGTGGTGGTTGTGATACCCCAGACCTAGAATACAATTAAAGTAAAACATTTTTTATATTTCTTAAATACGTTTTAGAACAAATGAACAATTTTATTGTTATTTGTATCATATAGCTTTTGGCTAATTCCAGCTGGTAACAGCCAGTTGCAAGGAACCCCAGGGTCATCAGTGCCTGTATTTGTATCAGGATTGCGCAGTTCTGTCGGATTGGTCTCTCTAACATTGGATCTAGTTCAGCACCGCTCCACATCTGGGTCTACATCTCTATCGGCTTATGAGCCAGTAATCATCATGAGGCAAAAAATCTTCATGGTCCCTGAATTCTATTCTAACTCTGCCATTGGCAGACTGATTGTTTCATGCTGTGGCCAAAGGATAATGATAATCACGACCACCACTTTTCCATTTCCAATTCAACAGCTGTGGCGCATAGATTAACAGTGTAGATTAAGTTAAGATTTGAGTCATATTTTATTTATTATTAACTATTATAAATATGTCACTGAATTAGTTAAAATAAATGTACGGTGTACATTTATTAAATGCCCTGCAAGGTGTACTTGATCAGGTCTTAGTATTTGTCCTTTCTACTGGGTCAGTGTTTGTTATTCTGTAGCGTTCCTTCATGCTAGTGGTTTATGTTATGTTAAAATTAAATTCAGTTAAAGCTAAACCATCTGAATTTACTTCCTGGAACCGTGACAGTAAGAAGAGGCGTACGCATCGTTTAGGTCCTGTTTTATGTACACAACGGTTATAAATGAGACCCCATTCTAGTAGAAGTAAATATAGTTAAAAACCCTGAAGCAGTATTCATTTATTAATTCATTTTCCAAACTGCTTATTCTTTTTGAGATAAGGGGAAGCTGAAACCAATTCCAGCTGACTATGATCAGAAAGCAGGGTAGACTCTGGACAAGGGGCCAATCCATCATACGGCAATATTCATTTAAACACAGCCTTAATGATCTCCACAGCATTCTCTGAACTTAGCCATCACTAAGCTGGTGTGAGAAAACTCAGGGCTTTGCTAAGTTTTGCCCCTGTTGGACCCAAAGTGCATTGCGCTGTTGTGTCTTTCTGCAAGCTCCCTATCCAATCCTCATTTCGCTTCTAAGCATTCTCGCCTCCACTGGGGATACTACTCAAATAAACTCTCATGTTCTCCTTGTTGTTGGTGGTGGATTAGCAAGCGAATGTTGTGCGTAATTGTTTGTCTCTCTCAGAACAAACACTCCCATGGGAATAAAGGATCCTACTGGTTCTGGTATTTAACTTTCTTATTTAAAATAGACTTATTGTTTTCTTTTTCTTTTTATATTTATTTATTTATGTATTTATTTATTTATTTGCAATCACTATGCAATCACTGGCCAATTACAACATCATGCCATGGACAAATTGTTTAACAAGTCACTTAGAACCCAGAAGGATATAATGACCTAGAAATGGATTTCAAAAAGGAGATGTAAATTGGAGTGAGTTACTGGGAAACAGAGTACATGAAAAGTCGGAAGCACTTTCCAGATGGCCTTCTGCTTTTAAATAAAGCCTCACTAGTCTCTGCACACAGCCACGTTGAGAAAGTGTCTCCACTGTTTTTCTGCATCACCACTAATTGATGCCTCGGGCAGAGAGAAGCAAAATGCATTTCTGTGTGACACTCCAGTGTGTGGTCTCAAGCTCTTAAACATGCACCTGTAGGGAATGTCACACTATTCACTGATTTAGCTGAACCAGGCAGGTAAGGGACAAACAGACCCCTAGGAGAGAGTGACACCAGGAAACTAACACTACCGTCATTTTATTAAATGGTCACAATTCATCTTTTGTAAAAAGATTCTTTTTTAAGACCCATTTTTCATTTTTTGTGAAAAGGCTTGAAAGAAAGAGATCCAGACTTTAAAAACTGTTGTGATTTCCACTCATTTGGGCATGGATTATTATTATTAGTAGAGACTAAGAAGTATAATATTTTAGCCAGAATATCATAGATATTATAAATATAAATATAAATAGATCAGAATATACTGGCTTTATAAGCTCTCACTACACTTTTCTTGCAGTTTGATTGACAGGTGGATGTGATGGCCAGGAGGTTCCCTAAGGTAGCGTCTCCATCAGTGTGTTTTTGCGCCATTGGAGTTGGTGTGGTGGGGGGTAAATTGAAGTATAGCTCCAGGGAGGTGTGGCTATGCAGCATGAGGCAATACCTGCTGGTAGTCATGCAATTATAGATATCACTAACACACAACATTTCTAAGCTCTATTTGCTTCTGCTGTTGCTGATATAATTGAGAAGATCTACCCTGGCATATTCTTTACCTTAAGTTATGCATTGACTAGAATGTTGTATCATGAATATCTACATTTCCCATTTCCAGAAAAGTTGGAACATTTTGTAAGCTGCATCATTAAAAACAAGAATCTGTGTTTTTAATATAATATAAACAAATGTACAATCTGACAATTTACAAAACACTGAACAGACGCATGTTTATTTAATAACCCTGTTTCATTCTTTGGGAACTGAGGAGACTAATCATTGCAGTTTTCTAAGTGGTAAAACTTTTTTGGCCATTTTTGGTTTACATAAGACTTTAGCTGTTCAACAGGCCATGGAGGCCATTCTCTGACTCTTCTTTTCATGATCTACTTTAGGAATCAGATCTGGACTGCTGGCACACACTTTTACTAAGACTTTATTTTATATAGCAATGTATTTGTCTGTTACATTGGCCTTTTAATTAGTTATCCTACTATAGAACTATAGTCAATAGACAGTTTCACAACTTAGTTACTTAACTAATTTGAGCATCTCTATATGTAGGACTATCAAAACAATGTGTGGCCAACAAGGACCAGTCATTCATTCATTGATTATCCATTTTGAGATGGACTAGAGCCAATCCCAGGTGACTGTGAGCACGAGGGAGGATTCACAATGGACAGGAGCTCAACCCCTCCCGATTTGTTTCGGTCGGAGCCTTTAATTTTATCTTAAACTGACTCTTCTCCACACAGGTCTCCATGTTTGTTGTGTTTGCTTCCACACGACGTCATCAAACTGTGATGAAGAACTAAATTGTCGCAGTTAATGACGTACAGAACACATCGCCTAGGAAAATCCGAACTGCCTGTTTACAGTACAGTCGCATCAGCACATATCGGATTTATATCTGATTTATTTCCACATATGAATGAGGCCTGAATCCGATCTCAACATATTCGAATGCATGTGTTTTTTCCCTGTTTACACTGTCATGGGACAGATCCGATCTATGTCACATATGAGCAAAAATTCGGAATTGGGTCACATTTAACTGACAGTGTAAATGAGGTCAAAGAGACTATTCACCCACACTCACATCTATGAGCAGTTTAGAGTAGTCAGTCAAGTTAAACCACAAGCCTTTGGACAGTGCGAGGAAACACAAAAACAAACTCCACATAGAAAGACACCGGTGGATGACCCAGGGATCAGACCCAGGGATTAGACCCAGAGATCAGACCCTAGTCCTTCTTGCTGTGAGGCCACATGGCTAAACACTGCATCACCACAGCTTTCAAAAAAAGATCAGAGTAGGTGAAATATCTGAGCTACGCCCTTATGCATGAAAATGCGAAATCAGGTCTCAGCCTCATTGAAGAATTATTTTCGCTTATGAACAAAAATCTTTCACTAGTTGCAAATTAAATGTGTGAATGTGAAGCCCCCTGAAAGCTTTTGGGAACCCTTAAAGAACATTGCCCATTGTATAAAGGTTCTCTAAATAAAAATCTAAATACACATCTCAACTAAAAGAACCATATGTAACACTTTTATATTTGAGAGCATATGCTAGAGGCATTTTGCCTTATTCAGAGAGCTGCTCTCTAGGAAGGAAGTTATTAGAATCTGGTGAATGACCTCCAGTGTCACTAAATGTGTAGGTTTCCAACATTGAGGCTTCAACAGGAAAACAAGTCAAACTACATCAATAAAGTCTTCCATTTCATTCCCAGCAATGATCTGAGATGCATAAACCCATCGATTTTCTATTGATTTTTTTTAGAGTGCTAGTGAATATCTCTGAGAAATGAAATATGTGATTGAAACCTTTTATCACACTGAAACGATTCCTTGCTCCAACATTGGTCTTATAATAACAGGGGAAATACATTGTGTTCAAATTATTTCCTTTTGAATTCCATGTTTGGCATTAATCTTAGCTGAAGACACAGGGGAGATAACATTTGGAAAGCTGATACCCTGAGGTGGAGCACCAAGCTGTGAAAATTACAATGCTGTTGCAGGAGATCCAACATCACTGCTATAATAAGTATTAGTGGAGGTAGCTGCACACTCTGCAGCGAGTATTTAAATGCTGCAATAAAGGCCAGAGAGACAGCCCGCTCTCACTGAGTGAATTTGTTTTGCATGTTGGCTGGCCATGAACCATCAGCAGCCAACTGTAAAATGGTCAAGGCCAGCTTAGCCAATATGTGAGTACACAGCCTTTGGACAGTGACCATACAACCTCTAAGCTGCAGTTTTAATATATTTGGCTTTTTAATCAGTAAGGATTCCACATTGTGTTTCTGAAGCCATTTCATTTTTATTTTGGAATAACTTTTTTAAAATGTCAATCAATGCAACGCTGTTCCAACCCTTTCTTTCATGTAGCACTGGAAACAATGAACATTTTCCACCCAATGGCTTAGTTTGAATACATGAACAAACATGCATGCGTAGAAGAAGAGCGATATTCGACATGGAGAGAATTGGAAGAGAAAGGATGATTATGCTCAAGGCATCATTTCCGTAAGAGGCATTAAGCTATTAAAATGGAAAAGGAGCTTTGAATGGAATGGCACAAAAACAGCAGAGTGTTTCCTAAAAAGACAAGCCAAACATTCTCCTGGCAGGGCTTTATAAGATCGTCAAAAAAATCTGTCAGAAGTGTTTCCGGCCTTAGGATGAATGGCAGAATGCTGAAGTGGATGATATGAAGCTGATTTCAGGACAGTTCAATGGGAGAGGCACATGCAGCGCCATGACTGGCAGGAGATTGGAGCGGATAATGGTGATTTCTGAACGGAAAAAAAGGAAAGAAATAAAGTGTGACATCATGGCAGCTCCATCACAACATCACATATCAACACATCAACTGGAACAAAACTGCTTCGTCAAAATGACGGGGAAATAAGTGAGTAAATCACAGAGTTTTTATGGAAAACTCTGATACAGACACTCTGCAAGTGCTTAAACGATTCCCATTATTTCAGTATTTACACTGATCAGCCACAATATTAATATCACCTGCTAATATTGCGTAGGTGCCCTTCATGATGCTGGAACAGGTTGGACTATGGTGCGCTGTGTTTTGACCCCTTTCTATCAGAGTACGCGTTCACTTTTTAAACCACAGGAGCTCTTCTGTGGTGCTGGATCAGATGGGCTTTCACTCCCCACACTCCCCTTGGGTTCCCATGACCCTGTTGACTGGAATACTCCACAAGACCTGCTGTTTAGTAGATGCTATAAGGCTCTTATCAATGTGGTTCAGATCCTTATGTCCCTACTTCCAAAACATCAATTTCAGGAACTGACTGTTCACTTGCTGTGTAATTTATTGACGGTTTTGATGAAATAACTAGATTGTCAATGCTGTTCACTTTATCTATCAGTGGTTATAATGTTATTGCTGTGTATTTGTAGAGTGTTTTCCCAAAGCTGCTCATCAGGACTATTGGTTCAGCCTGTAAATAACATTCCTGGAAAAAAATCTCCTTAAGAGAAAGAGGAAGAAACATTATGTGGAACCAAGTCTCAAAACAAGAATGTCAGGAATCAGGTCTCAAAAGTTTAGACTTTAGCCTTTTTATTGTCATTCAGATACTAGACTGTGCAACCATCATCAGAAATAATTAATTGCAACTGTCTATTGAAAAAAAAATATAGAAAAGTAAAAATATAGTTATATATAGCTCTGTATACAAATTAAAAAGCAGGTTGGTCAATAAATAAGCTGTAAAAATACTGGCAGCATAAATAGGCAGTAGAAAAAAAACATAAGCATATTGCACTCACAACTAATCACCCACATCAATGTTCCTTTATAAATAATATGTTTGTCTTGTTTGTGTAATTGATTTAAACTTTTGGGACTTCTGATCTGCTAAACTTTTAGGTCAATTTATTAAAAAATATAAGGCCATCTTAAGGGGTTTGCAAACTTTTCTCCTGCTATGTGCACAAACCTGGTTATCAGCTTCAAGAAACGTCTGACATCTGTGCTGCCAACAAGGGTTTTGCCACCAAGTACTAAGTCTTGTTTTGTTAGGGGATCAAATACTTAACATTCAATGAAATGCAAATCAATTTATATCTCTCTGTAAAATAAACCTACCATTAAAATTCTAGACAAACTCAGTGAGGGGTCAAATAATTATTCCCTTCACTGTATATCAATGTGTGTATCAATGCAGAAAAGCATAAGTTACTTTTTCTAACCACCATATAGTATAGACACACAAGAGAACTTCTCAAAAAATATGAGGAAACATGTTGAGAAGATTCAACTCTGGGTCACACCAGAGTTAGCATTTAGCATAGTAGTAGGACATGTCAACAAGAAAAGTTGAACAAAGGTTCTGGAATCAGTGGAGATGTTCATGCGATGGTCTAATGAGTTACACTACTACAATAAACATTCCTCAGTAATTCTTGGGTTTGTATCTGGGATGTAGTATGTGGGGGTGCTGAGTGGACTGCACCACCCCCAGAGTTGTAGCCTCAGTCTATTGCTATACTGCTTTAGAGAACTGCTCATTAACGGGTTCTTCAGTGCAGTGGTTTCCAACCTTGGACCTGTAGCAACCCCCACTGAGTGTTTGCCCTGCTTCCCGCACACCTCATCCAACTAATTAACCAACTAATAAGCCTTTCCTGCACCATAAAAGTGATAAAATTATTTAAAAGGTGAGTAAACATGTTTCCTTAACATTTTAAGTTCAATGAACTTGGAATTTTAAGTATTACCGTTCCATTAAGTTACATTTAATGAGCACAACATGTTAAGGTAAGCAGCTTACTTACATTTTATGTTAAAACACCTTGTCTGTTTTTCCCACAGTGTGGACTGATGTACGTATGCATTAGCAGAAACATACCTAAGCTACATAGAGCACATCAGGCAAGGAGGTATCCTGTTGCAAAAACACTTTTTTGGAATTTTTCTGAAATGAAGTTTAAAGGACAATTTAATATCAAAAAGATTACAAATGCTGCTGTGTATTCTTTAATACCATACACAGAGAGGCTGCTCTGCTTTTCTGCAGAGCAGTGGGTGTGCTCCAATTTAACAGCACACCTCTGCCATCATTTAAATAGACTGACTATGCCCCAGTTTGTGGTGTGCAATCAGAGTGTGTGTGTGTGTGTGTGTGTGTGTGTGTGTGTGTGTGTGTGTGTGTGTGTGTGTGTGTGTGTGTGTGTGT
>JBBIGC010000020.1:3744433-3773465 GCA_037576955.1 Lepidarchus adonis
CTCTCTCTCTCTCTCTCTCTCTCTCTCTCTCTCTCTCTCTCTCTCTCTCTCTCTCTCTCTCTCTCTCTGTCTCCCTCCTTTACACACACCCTCTCTCACATACTCTCTCTCTCCTCACTCATCCTTTATCGCCTTCTTTTTTCTACCCTTCTCTCCCTCTCTCTTCCCTCAGCTGCCCTCTATCTCTCTCTCTCTGTGCTCATTCCCTCTGCCCCTTGCCCCCCCCCATCTCTTCTTCTTTTCAACTCAGCCACAGGCCCGGCCCACTCATCGAGTCATCCCCAGCTCGTCACTTATCACCCTCTCTCCATTCCTCTCCCGGAAGGATAGATCTCTCCCCTCTCACTTTTGTCTCCGTCCGTCTGCCGCTGGAATTGCCAGAGCAGAAACCCTCTCTGGAGGTGTCAGGCAGTGGCGGCGGCGGCAAACCGATTCTCCACTGGAGCCCGTCTCTCTCCTCACCGCTCTCTTCATTATTCATTGGGCCTTCTCCAGGCGCACAAGGGACAAGTGGCAATGCTCACTCAGAGCTGAATTACACTCTGCGTCTGCGAATATGTGCAAGCATCATGTGCAGATGCTCATATCCTAGAAAGTCTGCCAAAAAAACCTCACATAACCTTAGCATTAACACTAGGGGGCAGTATTGCATTTATTCGATAACATACGGAAACAAAAATGAAACATAGAAACTGCAATATAGCTTCAAGTCTTATTATGATGTAAATGGCGAATGGATAAATTATGTTTAATTAAGTTTTATCTTTGTGATAGATGTAATGTTGTGTGGTATATAGTATACGTCTTGGCAAAGAATATTATAGGCGTTTGTAGCTTTGGAGGTGTACTCATCAGCTGGTTGGTGAGGTATGATTACTATATAAATTATAAGAAGAGGCAACAAGTAAATTCTTGAAGCTTTATTGTGATGTCTAGACATCAAAGCATCTCCAGAACATAAGGTCTTGTGGAGTTTTTCCAGATATGCAGTAGTTAGAGCAAAATTAATCCAAGCAAGGACAACTGGTGAATGGGCAAGAGGCCGTGGACACCCAGAACTCATTGATGCATGTGTATAAAGACTAGCCTGTCTGTTCTGCTAACAATGCGCAGTGGATTCTGATCTGAAGATCACATCACACTAAAGGTGATCACAGAGTCAGGGGCTGGCCCGCTGCACTGGTGCTGGTGGCGGTGCTAATGCCGGTGCCAGTTCCAGTTGGCCCGGTTCCAAATTTGGGAACCAATGCAAGCCAGTTTGCTTTTCCACTGCTCTGGTGCACAGATCGGAGCCGGCTGACTACATCATAAGCACGCCCACTTCACCTCACTTCACAATCAAACAATGGTAGAACACATGATTTTTTTCTGCATCTTTAAGACATTGAAAGAAATTGCCATCGACAAAGATTACATGCAAGATTTGTAATCACTTATTCTCACTTACACAATCTTATTTGCCGGTTTTTCACTTTTCTGGTCAGACATCAATAGATTAGCATTAGCTCAAATGCCCGGCCACACCCGATGACATTACAGATTCCTGGCCCAAGAACCAAGAATAAGTTGGTGCCAGTTCCACAATTTTGGCTTAGAACCGGCACCAACTTTTTTGCAGTGGAAAAGCATGGCACCAGTTCCAAAACTGTCAACCGGCAAGGAATGGCACTGGCATCAGTGCAGTGGAAAAACACCATGAGGTACAGTACCTTTAAGCAAAGTACCATTCAGTTAAGAGAATGTGCAGAACAGCTGGCAGATGTTCTCACCCACATCTTCAACATCTCTATGAGTAGCGCTGTCTCACATGCTTCTAGTCTACCACCATCGTCCTTGTGCCAAAGAAGTCTTCTTTGTTCTGTCTCAATGACTACCGCCCTGTTGCACTTACACCCATCATCATAAAGTGCTTAGAGCGGCTTGTCATGAGACACATCAAGACCCTGCTGCCCCCCTCACTGGACCCACTGCAGTTTGCGTATCGACCAAACCATTCAACGAACAACGCCATCTCCACCAATCTCCACTTGGCACTGACACACCTTGACAAGAAGAAGACTTACGTCAGAATGCTGTACAAAGATTTCAGTTCAGCATTCAATACAGTCATCCCCTGACACCTGATCAGGAAGCTAAGTCTATTGGTCATGAACACCTCCATCCGTAACTGGATCCTAGACCTTCTGACCAAAAGGCACTCAGGCAGTGCGGATCAGGAACCTCACCTCCAGCACCACCACACTGAGCACCGGGGCCAAACTCAAAACCATCTCAAACTGTTCATACCTACCTACCTTCACTGCTCTTTGAAATATATTGCACAATATTTTATATTTTATTTTTACTTGCGATTTGCACACTACTCACCACTTCAGAGTGTTTACTGTTTACTTTTCCTCTTCTTACCTCAGTTCATACCCTATCACTAAAGGAAGAAAACAAAACAAAACAAAAAAACCTGCACTGTTATGTTGTCATGTTATGTTGTATTGTAGCTCTTTGTTTGCACATTTGCATGTGCACTTTGTTGTCTGTTGTCTATTGTTGTCCCTTTTTTAATATTGTCCTGTAAGTATGCAATTATTTTGTTTGTTTGTTTGTTAATAGCAGCATGTGATTATGCACATTCACATGATATAAACATGTTCACCCAGGTCCTCCCAGGGCCCATGCCAAATGTGTACTGTCAAAGCAGACCAGTAGGGTTCATATTGTTACCATAGTCAATAGAGTACCTTAACAAACTCGTGTCATGCTCATGAATCATTCAGCAGATGGAGAGGGTGATGTGGTGTTGAATCTGGAAGGACGCATCAGGGTCACTTACCGCTCTGACGGCTTCATCTCACAGCATGGACGACTTGTTGCCCATCACACGCACTGGACACATACACAGATTGTCTTCTCTTGTCTGCACCCATTGGTGGCAACTCTCTTCCAGTTCTACATGCTACTAATAAGACAGGGCACCTGCTTTATGTTCTCACCATGACATTGTCAACTTGATTTGGGAAGATAGATGTGCTTTATGTGCAGAAACATGCACCTATTGTTTATTCGCCCCAGTTTATAACAACAGCACAGAGGGAAAAGAGAAAGAGAGCGAGCAAGAGAGAGAGAAATTTCCATGCTTCTCAGAAAAGAGAATTACATCTGCTGTGCTTAGCATTTGATTGTTATTGTCACGCTCTTCACACTGTTACCTCACAGTTCATTTGGGACTGTAATATTTGTTAAGAGTCCAATCAGCTGATATGCAAATGTTCTATTGTCAGGGTGTGATGAAGAGTTGTGACGAGCATAAAAACCTGTGTTCACAAAAACCGGCATTATGCCTTTGCCTTCTATGATAAAAGCATCTGCAATGGGCTTTGTGTACAACCAAAGCTGAGTTCACTGCTTCAGTTATATGGGTATATGTTCACAGTAGAAATGCCCATTATGGTGCCTAAAGTTCTAGAGAACTTTACTAGCAGGTTGTTGTTCAAGAAAACTTGCACTGCAAGGAAAGGAGAAAGTGTTGCCCTCCATGGGATCATGACATTGATGGTCAGTTTGTAGGCTATAAAGTAGTTTCCTGGCTGTAGGCTATGAGAAGAACACCTGACAACAATATGCTGGTTAGAGTATTTCCCCTGTAGTTAATTGAGCATCTACTTGACATATAACCAAGGTTCTGTCTCCCAGAGACTGGAGTGCAACCTAAAACTGGGAAATAATGGCATCATGTGGATGAGTTCCCAAGGCATGCATGTGTCTATCTGTCTGTCTGTCTGTCTGTCCAGCCATCAGACTGTCCAACCAGTACTAGTTGTCCATACATACACACACGAGGACATTCTCCATTTAACTTTATTCTAAAAACATTGAACTCATCTTATCTTAAGACATAATGCTCCATCCTCAGTTTAGGCTAAGGCTTAAAATCAGTTTTCTTTAGTCTTTCTCTGTTCTGTGCTGCAGAAGTTGACATTTCCCTCCCACAGTTTCAGAGTGGATTTAGTTCTCATTGGTTATCGCTATAAACAACTTGGGGGGGAAATGCTGCGCTGCTAAATTTGTTATAAGGAAACCCATTCGCCTCAGAGCATCTCTGGCACCATGCCACACAAGTGCAACTGCAGGTTATTTCAGCGAATGTTTTTAAGACTTAAAATATGGGTCAGAAAACATTTATGGTGGTGCAGTGGTTAGCATTGTCACTCCACAGTTCATTCCTAAGGTCTGAGTTTCTGTGTGGAGCTTGCAGGCTCCCAGGGTTTGCTCTGCTTTCCTTCCACTGTCCAAGCTCTTGTGGTTTTGGTTGCCTGGATACACTACATTTCCAATAGGTGTGTATGCGTGTGTGAATAGTTGTAAATGTCTGTGTTGGCCTCCTGTCTGGACTGAACCCCGTCCAGCTTCCACAGAATTCAAAATGGATAAGAGAATAATGAATGGATAGAAGTATGGTTGAGAAGTGAAAGGTTATATGAGAAGAAAAAAAAGCTTTTATAATAGTTTATAAATTATGAAAATTATGATTTGCGAATAGTGTGAAAGTTCATATAAGATTTGCCAGCAAAAGAAAAATGTAATCATTAGGGTAAAACACTGTACCCACAATGATGGACGTCTGAGCGAAACAGCCAAACTGTATGTAATCTTAACCATAGCTTTCCAACCCTGGTCCTTGATCTTCTCTTCACTGCAAATTTAGTGTTTTCCTGCTCTAACACACACTGCAATCTAGGACATTTTTCGTTTTCATTGCACATGTACAATGAGGTTTGGTTTCTGTACATGATGCTATAAAACAATCAGAGGTGGACAAAGTACTTAACTTCATTGCTTAAGTGAAAGTATAGATACTGCTAGTCAAATGTTACTCCAATACAAAGTCGAACAGTCAAATTTCACTTGAGTGAAGTATGTGCTTCCAAATATCTTAAGTATAAAAAGTACAAAAGTAAAATATTTATTGCAGGAGTGCCCACACCAAGTGAAAATGATCTATATATTTATATATAGCATTTTATAGCATTTTTATTGTTGGTATCCTTTTGATCCTTTTGATTAGCTTGCATCATCAATATATATATGCACCATTACCTTACTCTGATGATGATATATATATATATAAGTGAACAGTGAAAAACCAGCAAATAAGATTGTGTAAGTGAGAATAAGTGATTACAAATCTTGCACATAATCTTTGTCGATGGCAATTTCTTTCAATGTCACATAGTTCCTTACCTTTCTCTTTCCTAACTCTTAGCTATTAGGTGAGTAGTCAGTGTTGTATTTTTAAATTAACAGTCTGATATTGGTTTCATAATTTCATACTTGGTCCAGTTCTTGGTCCAGTTCCCTAATTTTCAGACTCTTTCTTTAGGCAAAATAAATTGTAAACTGCTAACTAGGTGATTTGTTAGCTGGAGTTTTGCAGTAGTTCATGCGATTGACCGAGCATGTGTGGTGACGCTTACACGCTGCCTCAGATTGGCTGAACTGTATGTCATTCAACTGCCAAATGCCACTTTTTCATGTTGCGAGTTCTCACATGTGGGTTGCAATTTATTTTGAAAGGCGGAGCTCTGCGATCAGCTCATTCTCTGAAGTTACTCTGAAAGTAACAAGTAATGAGAACCTGGACAGAAATGTAGAGAAGTAAAAAGTAGGGTTTTGTCTTTCAAATGTAGCGAAGTGAAAGTTGCATTTTTCCTACTCAAGTGAAGTAAAGATACTCAAAAGCTATACTTAAGTACAGCACTTAACTAAATGTAATTTGTTACTGTCCACCTCTGAAGACAATACATATAAAAAATGTAATACAGTAGATAAATATGGCAATAAATAGAACAGAAAGGACATGGCAGTAGTGGAATTAATACAGGCAGTATCAGTGATAACTATAACAATAGTAGATAAATGACAATAAATAGTGAATAAAGTACAGACAGTGTGATGACAGAAACAAAGAGTTTAACACATGTTGTCAGTTTCCCCAGACCATGCTTCTCCATAGTTGTTTATGTTGTGTTTCTGCCATGTGTCATTGCCACATATCTAGTGTTTGTTTATATCCCAGTCTTACCCTTTCCCCCTGTCAGCGTTTGCACCTGTCCCTTATTCCTTGACTCTGTACAAACCCACTTGTTCTCTGTCAGTCTTGTGTATTTAAACCCCTGTGTTCAGCCATGTCTTGGGCAGATGTCGGTTTCCTGTTATGTTTACCAATGTAGTTCTATTGCTGATACTGTGCCTGTGTTTCTATTTTAAGAGTTAGTTCAGTTTAGTTCAGATTAGTTTGTATTTATATTATAGTTTAGTTTCAGTATTTAGTTAAATAAACCCACGTACACTGATTATCACTGAAAGTTGTTGCACATGTATTGCTGTACTTTTTCCGGAAGCTGCCATAACAAGAACGATACCAGAAGGAGTAATAATACTGTGAATGGCTCAGATATGCAAAACATTGCAGTATTAATAAAAAGAATTTGCCTATATGCTGTTAAAGTTCAGGCATTTTGTATCAATTGTGCCAGACAATTATGCGGATCATACTCACTGATTTTTGGTTGATCAGTTGGACAGAGGCAGAGACAATTATAACAAATAATACCAATATAACAATGACAAGATGCTGGATTTGATTATAGCCTAATCTCTGTTTAACTGGACAGTGGGTGGTGTTAAACCCCAAGCACTAAGTCAATAAAAAAGCCATTTTGGAGACCAATTTATTTAATTAGGAGCCCAGATCAAAACCACTGAAACAAACAAAAAAACAAATTTTATTTAATTCAACGTTAAATACAGTGGTGCCAACGTGACAGGAATCTTTGCTACACTGAGGCCATCTCACAGAGGGAAGACCATAGAAACTCACTGTTCTAAAAGCAGCATGATCTTCTTTCTGAAGGCATCTGATCTTCGGTTTTTAAAATGAACTTTTGACTCTGATTGTCCTCATGAGTCAGTGTCTGGAAAAGATCACAGCTGTGCTACTCATAATTCGTTTACAGCCTACACTGAGTAGTGGTGGAATGACTGTTTAAGACAGCTGGCCCCCTGCGTCGGGTAGGTACACAGATGGGGTCTCCTGGGAGTTCACAATGTCTTTTATTGACTGTGTTCAGAATTCTGAAACACTAAAAATAAACCACCTCAAACAGATATACTTTTTCAAATGGCTGGATTCATCTGTTATATTAACCATATATATATATAATATTATAATTTATAAGTTTTTTCTTATAAATGTGCTGTAAAAGATGTATTTATTTTAATCATAATAATTTATTATTTATTTATATATAATATCATTATAATTTATAATTATTAATATAATTTATCTCAGCTGACTATAAGCACAAGGTGGGGTGTATTTTGAATATAAGGCTAACCCATGCCAGTGTGACACACACACACACACACACACACACACACACGCACACACACCTCTGGGCAATTTAGAATACCCAATCAACCTAAACCCTAAGCCATTGGACAATGGAGCAGAAAAAAATCCTGAAACACCTGGTGTGTGTGAGAGAGAGAGAGAGAGAGAGAGAGAGAGAGAGAGAGAGAGAGAGAGAGGGAGAGAGAGAGAAAAAGAGAGAGGTAGACAGACAGACAGGAGGGTAGCTGAGAAGAGGAAGAGTAAAAGAGACGCGGCATGACAGGTGTGGTCACTCTTCCAGGCAGGACATCCAGCAAATTGTCGCAGATAGAGAGAGTGAAAATACTGACACTAACAGATTGTTTTGAAGGTTACAGGCAGGTGAGCATCACCAATACTCTCTCCTTATTCTCTGGGTCTGGATTTTCTCACTTGTGAAACCCTAAACTGTGCTTCGTAAAAAGACACAACACAACACTTTTTCTCCCTGCTCCGCTTGAGGGAAAGACTAACACAAACTATTTCTTATCCAATATTCCAAATCCACATAGCCCAGAGACACCTCAAGCCTGTGCTGTATCTGTAAAACATCCTGTGAATTCCAACCTGCAATATACAGAACATCAAATGGTTCAAGTGTCACTAGTTAAGCAGTAATGAATGAGCCTTCAGAAACATAAACGCTCTCACACTAAAGCTTACAGGGAGAGCGATTTATATTTTGCAGTAGATTTTAAGATGCTTTGGTTTCATATAGAGATGCCCCGTTTTACAACTTGACTGTGCCATGCTCCACATAGCTAACAGTGCATCACTGACAGTGAGCTGTTACTAACATTATGCAGGTTGTAATGGCAGCAGAGGCCTTGGCTTAGAAGAAGCCAGGGCAAAAGAATGGAGAAATAAAACTGGATTTGCAGCAGTTATGCCTCACAGAACATCCAAGCAGCTATGAGAATGTAAAAAATAAATTGTATAAATTGTTTCTCCCTCTCTGTGTGTCTGAGCTTCAGTATTTTCACTCTGGTTTGGTTGAGCAGGCTACATTTGTTGGGTAATGATATATGGAAGTTAAAACAGCACAATACCACTGAATGGGGAAAGGGTGCCATTAAAATGGCACTGTAGGCCAGAGGAGCAAAAGATGAAGAAGACGAAATGAGAGTCCAGTCAATTTGGAGGCGGGTGAGAGAGCGAGAGAGGAAGGGAGAGAGAGAGAGAGAGAGAGAGAGAGAGAGAGAGAGAGAGAGAGAGAGAGAGAGAGACTCTCCCTAGTCATGCTTCTATTTTTAGGCTCTGTTGTGCCCAATGAGATGTGGATGAATATGTTGTGCCTTTAACAAAAGCAGATGGAGAATGAAACAAAATTTTAACAAAAGAAATCAGAAACCTTACACGTTTTGGTCTCATGCTTGGACAACTTGGTTCAAAGATTTATGGTAAACCAAATCTTCCAGTTATAAAATAAATGTAAATAATATACTGGCAAAAATGTCAAAGCATACCATTCATTTTTCCATATATGGAAATTAAGCTGCAGAAACAGTTTACGTATATGCTCATCAGCCATTACATTAAGACCACTGACAGGTAATGTGAACAACATTGACTATATAGTTATTTCATTACAGTGGCACCTGTCAGGGGAGTGGGATATATTAGGCATCAAGTAAACATTCAGTTCTTGTAGCTGACGTACTGGAAGCAGGAACTTTGACAAGAGTCAGAATATCTCCAAAACAGCAGGTCTTGCAGAGTGTTCCAGGTAGGCAGTAGATAGTACCGACCAAAAGTGATCCAATGAAAGAAAACTGGTGAATCAGTGACAGTGTCATGGGACCCAAGGTTCACTAAAGCATGTAGCGAGTGAAGACTAGCACGTCTGCTCAGACCCCACAGAAAATGTTAATGCTGGCTCTGATAGAAAGTTTGTTCCACCTGTCATTGAGCAGAGGCCATTCACTTATATCAGTCTTAAAGCAAAAAAGCTGCACGTTTAAAAATATGCTGAAAATGGTCATGTAAAAATTAAATACGGGGGTTCTCGAGTTACGTCAGTGTTTGGTTCCTCTGAGTATGACATAACTCGAACTTGTGCATGTAATGATGCTGCAGAGGCTTTATTAAACAGCACTGCGCTTTATGTCATATACAGTAAAGCATTTAGGAAATGTTGCTCTAGATATAAATGCTTTTTTTAAAATATAAATTACAGCAGTAAACGCATTGTAGAGGTGACTTGGGGCAAGACCACATTGATGGTTCCTTAGCACAGTGCACTATTAACCCCCCATCTCATCCACCAATTCACATGAACCAGTTCAGCACTAACTGTGAATAAACCATAAACATCACAACAATAACAGTATATAAGTAATTAGCAGAGCAGAGTACATCCTCTCTTTCTCCCGTCTCTGCACACATGCATGCACACACACACCCACCCATCATAACTACCAATCCACATGAACTCTTATTCAACACTAATGGTGAATAAAAAATAAACAACAAAGCAATAACAGCAAAAAAAAGCGCAAACATGCACATGAAAGATGTGACGTTAGTCGAGGACCCCCTGTAACTGGTTTTGGCATCATAAGTGAGATTTGTAGATTAAATGGCAGGTAAGGAAAGCATCAAATTCCTCAAACAGCAACCAAAGAGTATTTTATGTATGTTATGGCCTCAGTGGTAGAACGCTATTAACCTTCATTTGTCATGTAGGATGTTCTCCAAACCTTTCCAAGACCCTTCTCTTCTTGACCATTGGACCCTATTAAACTCGTGAGATCTTTTTTGTTTCATTTTCTGATTTCATTGGTGACATTGAAGCTTGTAGTCTCTACATTTTGTCATTGTGAATTGTACAGGAGAGCAGTGCACAACCTAAAACTGGGTCAAATGGTTTTTTATGTAACTCTTCCCAAACTCATTTACACATTTTTATTGCAATCATCCAGACATTTCTTGAGGTTAATCATTAAGATGTGTTTTAATCAAGTGTCAGTTGTGTTATGGTATGTTGTATAAGTCACAGAATTCACACCTCGATTATTTTCATCTTTTTTTGTAGCTGAAATACAGCAACATTCTGAGGAATTTAAATAACTCACAGCAAGAGCCAGTCAGGCTGAAGAGCAGCCTCCACACAGAGTTTGATTTAACAAAGTGCTACAGCTAAGCCAGCAGAAGTCACCATTGTGAGAAATGTATCTCCTCCCAAACTCACAGAATAAATGTTTTAATGCACAAATGAAATATCACAAATATGATGCACAGATCACCCATAACATTAACACTACTGATGGGTGACGTGAATAACATTAACTGTGTAGTTTCATTACAATTGTGGAGTATTTCAGGTCTATAGTAGTTAATACCTACCAAAATTTATCCAAGGACAGACAACTGGTGAATTAGTGACATGCTCATAGGCACCCAAAGCTCATTGATACATGTGGGGAGTGAAGGCCAGTCTGTCTGGTCCAGTCCTAAATGGAGCTAAATGTTAATGCTGGCTCTGAAAGAAAGTTGTCAGAACAAACAGTGCGCCACAATTTCTGTTCAGCAGCATGATGGGGGTATAAGGTGGTCATAATGTTATGGCTGTTTAGGGTATATTTTCAGTTTTAGTGAGCTGATATTTGCTAGAGTAGTGTGTTATTTTTAACATCCTCATTTCACTAATTATTTTCAATTCGATACATATATTTTGATTTACTGTATTAAGGATGGACCATTTTTCTGGTTAAAATAACGCAGGATTACACAATTTAGTCTCTCTGGGTGGGTAAGTTGATCCTCCCTCTTTCCCAGTCACTGTGCTATAACAGCTAGTGTGGTTATCCAATAGCTAGTGTAGCAAAACTGCTAGTTAGTGTTAGCTTGTATCCAATGATTTTGCGTTAGCAGCAGTTTGAAGAGATGCTGTAGAGCTTGTAATAGACTTCACCCTCCCAGTGTTGGTGATACTTTATGATAAGCGGAGCGAGTGCGTGGATTTGGAGATGACACATTTTGGGTAGAAAATCAGGATTAAAAAAGCACATGATATATGTGGATGGTGGGCACTAGCTGCATTTTTTTACAGCCATAGCAATTATTGTAACATTGAAAGTGGAAGGTCTTGCATTTAACCCATCCATGACATCTGTGAATGTACACACCAGCCGGAGGCTAAGCAGTGGGCTGCACACCTGTGCCTGGGGGACAGCTTGAGGGTTGAAAGCCTTGCCCCAGGGCACTTGGGCCATGGGTGTGTGTGTGTGTGTGCTGTTTATTCAGTCACTCCACCCACATCCCTGCCAGTCCCAGGGACTGAACTGGTGACACTCTGGTCGGAAGTCTTCTTCTCTATTAGGTCATGGCAGCCCCCCAAACATCAATCACCATGAGTACAAGAAACAAAGCGGCTGCATCATAAATATAGCAAACAATTCATTATGGCACTGTTGCTCCACTCAGTCGCTGTCTCTCCCCCATCTCGTTCCCCCACTGCCTTCATCCATGCCTCTCGCACTCTTCCTGCTTGTGCTACTTGAAAGATTTGAAGAGCTGATGACTATGTCAGAGGAAAGAAAATGTATATGACTTAATTAGTGACAATAAGCTCTTATTAGGACCTTCCTGACACACTCCCTCATCTTACTTCCAATTAAACTGTCAGCCACACAGACTGGACAGTCGATTTTACCATTGTTACATATAAGAATTTTTTTCAGCCATCATCATGAGCTTCAATGAAGCCTGTACTGTTTTTTAGCCAACAATCAGAATTAGACTTTTCAAACCCCTTAGTCTGTGCAAGGAAATCGTCCAGCAAACAACCAGAGTGGCTTGTGTAGGGAAAGGCCACTCAACAAACAACAGGAACAGGATTTAAATCTCCTGCAAATGTCAGTTTAGTTGCAAATCATCTTGGAGCGGTAAATCATTTTTAGCTGTGACCGAAACCCACAGAAAGGTTGAAATCTGATCGTGGATCTACGCTCGTATCCCTGAGATGCTGCAGAAACGCAGGTCCTAAGCCTGTTACTTCTCTCTCCTCCACAACCCGTGACTCAGGGGCCAGAAATGTCCTCCTACACACATAACCACACAGTTTATCTGCTGAGAGTGAGAGAGAGAGAGAAACCCACAGCAGCTGAGTCATTTACATGCTGTTGGTGTGAATGCCCTGTGAACCAGGCACTGTGTGTAGCTTCCTCTGTTAATTTGGGACAACAGCATGAGGCCAGGTTGTGCGACAAATCATAAAGAAGAGACATCCGTCAAAGCGTATGATGAATATCCTGTACTCAGTCATGACTCTTTTGCAGCAGGGTCTTGATATGCAGTGCCAAGCACAGAAATGTATACAAAGCATACAGTACATTACATATAGCCTTAGCATCTTACAATGCTGTTTTTTTCTCAACTGCGATCATATCAACTTGATAAGAAATCGTTCACCGTGGTGTGCTGACCTTCTCAGTGGTTCTGCTCTGGACTGCCTGCGTAGCCCATTTCAGGTTAAGCAGGCAGAGAGTTATGTAAAAGGATTTCAGCTTCCAGTACCATCTGCATCATACTTCTGCTTGCACCGCCATTAATAGCCAGCAAAACCCACATCCAGAAATAGTCAAAACCATATCTAAAAAAAGCGATATCTATAACTGTGGCCCACATAACTCAGAGTACTGCCCCGCTCCACCAGCTTCGCAGCGATGCTCCTTGCCAGCCAAAGTCCGGCAGTACAGAAGGAAAATAATGACCTGTTTTGACAAGCAATTAGGAGCTGTGGGACCACGTTCAGCAGATCACACGAACTAAGGCAAGTCTGAGCTCCTGACCCCTGCTGCTGCAAGCTCAACCAGATTCCCATCACCCACTAATGATAAATTCAGATCGTTCTCATCCACGTGTAAAGTTGAGAAATGGTCATGTCACCAGCTTCTAGATACTAGTGATTTGCATTCAGGTCATCAGTAACTGTATCAATATGCAAGGACCATGGTTGGCTTATGGTTTTAGGGCTGTCAGACAAATCTCTAAATGATAGTCTTTCACTTGTAGACTTTAGGAACATGGCGTAACTTTAGCTTTGTAGCTACGGTACCAGCTATTATATTTCAATTAAGTGAAGCTATTAAAATGTACAAATATTCTACCTTCCCATTGGAAAACCTTTAAATTTATTTAAAATACATGACTGACATTAACTACATTGATTTAGTATACACATTATTTTTTTCAATAGTGTACTGTCCTATATTCACTGTAGCTTGCACTTTTGTTAACTTCCATTAACTTACAATCAAGCAAAAAAAACACCACAACCCATAGATTTTTTCAACATATTTGAAGCATTTCAGCTTATTTTAGTTTTATTCCTATTGTGCTTTTTACAAGCAACATTGTCACAAAACAACTTTACAGAGACACTAATGAAAAAGGCAAGCAAAACTCTGGAGGAGGAAACCTTGGCAGAAACCCATTTTCCTCTGGATGAAACAGGAAACAGTGACAAATTGAAGAAAGTCAGCATATATGTAACTTCTTGTAGGCTTTTTGCATATTTTCCCACTAGTCTCTGACAATAACTTTTAATTTTTAACCATTTTTTCCATGCAAAACTCAAGATGTTAAAGGTTTTATTGCATTTACTGCCTTTTCGCAAATCCAACACAATATTTCAATGTTTTTTGTTTGTTTGTTTTTTGTTATATTGGAGCCATGTTTTGCTGAATTTGCTAGTGTGCTTAGGATCATTAACTCGTTGACTAGTCCCGTTCTAGTTAAACATTTACGTCTTGACAGAAGACCTCACGTTATCTTAAAGCACTGTTTGATATCATACAGAATTACATAATCAATGATTGCAAGTTGCAGAATACCTGATGCAGCAAAACAAACCCAAACGATGATGAACATTTATACCACCATTCTTCTGGTGTAGGGTTCTTCTTCTAAAACAATGCTTTTGTTCTACACCACATATGTATACTGTTTCTGAGGCTAAACCACTTTATCTGCATTATTCTTAAAGCCCTGGTCTTTGCTTATATACTCTTTCATAAACTTCTTTCTGGAGAGAAAAGCTTTTCCTGAAATACCTTTCATGCTGTCAAAGTTGTTCAATCACTTTCTGACTATAAACATGTGTACTTTTAATTTTATGAATGTAAATGTGAATGTTAGGCTGTATCATCTCATATCCACTGGCCTTTTAATATTTTATTTAACAAGTTACTTCTGGGTGTCTGTATTTTAGTGGTCAGCTACACCTATTAAACATCATCTGAGATGTAACAATGGCATAACTCATTGTATTGTCTATTTTCATTAAATTTAATAATATATTTACTAAATTATTGTAAAATATTTTACCAGCTTGTTCTATCATGTTGACATGGTATTGGAAAATGTTTTGGGTGGTGAATGACTTGCCTGTGTATACCACTTGCATTTGTGACTTTGTTAGTGTATTTGTGGGACAGAAATGTATTCATTTTAGAGTTTAAAAGAGCTATTCAGATACATCTAAAGTTTATTAAGCTGTCTTTGATTAGCCAGATGTCAATGTCCATATTCATTGGAAGGGTGTTTGCAGATCTGCACAAGCTAAGGTCTTGGTGAAGTGCAATTTTGAAAGGGAAGATGAAAAATAAGGAGTTGTGTGCTGCAATGAATGCACAGGCCCATACTCCCATATATGACAGGATAATTAGCCACTAACGGTTGGAGGGAGCACTTCAAAGCTCCAATTTATCCCCCAGCAAAGAGCGAGTGACACATCTAACCAATCAGGTCTGCCTGACCTAGATCAGGCTCACACATACGCACACACACATAAACACACACACACTCACATGCATGCACACCCATGCAGTGTCATCTGATAAGACCTTGGAGTTCTGTCTATGTTACTCTGTCACTCACATTCACTGCCCACATGTATTCAGACCAAGGTGACACATAGCTTTTCAAACATTTTTGAATTTATAATTGACACATTTCTCTACCTATCAATCAGTCAAGGCAGGTTAGGAATCCAAATTCTGCTTATACTCCTTAGTACTGGATTTGCAAGACTAAAACAGCAAACAATAGAAGTCAGTTATTGCCCAGATCTTTCTTAAAATATATCAACATTTCCCTCAACCCAGCCAATCCATATCCAGTAAGGTTAATTAATTTTTATTGCTCAGGCTAAGTCATAATGTCAAACTAAATGAAGAGCTGAATCTTTTCTGGGGATGTATTTATGGAGAAAAATAAACTAAGTGCCTTTTGAAGAAGTGGTTGGACTGTTCTGGAATACTTCTTCTCCTATTCTGGTAAGAGGAATTTTATGTCAATTTAATTTTCACCAAATTATTTAATAAAAACCTAATCAGAACTTGACGTTTTGGCACAAAAAGAAAGAAAATGTTGAAAATTCTAAAAGTCCTATAAGAATAAAAAAAATAAATTCACACCAAATTTCATCAGGGATCCACCATCGTTCTTTTTGTGATGTCAACACTCACCAACACAAACGTTTAGGTGTTTGAGCCAGCTCTGGACCAAAAGAGATTCAATTGTGATATTTTAACAATAGTGTAAGAGGTGTTCATTGAACAACGGTGTGGGAGGGCGTGGCTTTTCCTCGCTGGCTGACAGGGAGGTGCTCCTCCCCAGGGTGGTGACGCTGTCTGCAGGCGTGGGGAGCAGCTTGCTGTGGGAGTAATCTGCGGCTTATATGAGTCAGCTGGGTCGGCTGCTTTATCATTGTGGTTGCTCCCGGCCGCCTTTGCAGGCTCCTCCAGTTCTGCTCGAATTGACACAGATGCAAACTGGCCATTGTGTGAACGTGTCTGTAATTTGCTATATGGTCCTTGGCTTTACCCATGAATTATTCTATCCACTTTTAGAAAACTCCTAGCTGGCTGGTTTCAGTGAAACCGGCATCCGTATGTTTTCTCTAGTAGGAGAACCACACTGGTGCTCCCCTGGTGGTGGAGGCATCATTCTAAATGGAGAAGAGTTCGAGGGCTGAGAGCCAAAAGGGCGTAAGCATTTAAAGTCAGAAAGGCTGAAGAAATGTAGAAAAAATATTTTTTGGACTGAAAGATATAATATTATTCATTAAGTACCATGTCATCCATCTGTATCAATAATTGTGCTTTGAATAGGTTAAATCAGTACAGAAAGTCATTTTTTTGTTTTGGCTCTCCTGTAAAGTTGAGGAAATGTCACTTACGCCCTTTTGGCCCTCAGCCCTCAAATTGCACTCTGGTAAGCGGAGGCAGTGTGTTCCCCCATTGCGAAAGTTTAAGGAACCATGATGTGTCTCCTGGTCATTTCGAGGCTCATCCAGGCTACACAGTCCCTTGGAAGACCCGTTGCTGGTGTCTTGATGTGGAGGCATGTGCATGCTGCACCTCACCCTTGCTAAATGTTCGCGTGGGGATCCCGTAACCCAGGGACCATTCCAGATTACCGGTGGTCAAAGCAGTGTTTACATTATTGATATATATACATAATTGAAAGGGCGCTTTTTGTTTCTCCCTTGCACAACTGTCCCATTATTCTGTTCCGAGATGGTGGCACATGCCGACGCATTACAAATAGAAATTCATTATAGTATAAATCCATTCATGTTTTAACTTTTGAAGTTCTTTTTGAAACTGACTGTATATTGCACATTGTGCACAGTGTACATCCTCTCGTGATGCACACAGAACCATGTTTCACAGAATGAATGTCTATAATCATATGTACTCTACACTTTGCACTGGTGGTAATGGAGTATCCATGCAGCTCAGAAAAAAAAAATACATGGAGGATGATGAATTCCCCACAGCAGGATATAATAAACAATACAGACGCAGAGTCAACAGAACCCGCTCTGCCTGGGCACAGTCAAAAATAAGAGCGAAATTGAGCAGAGAAACCATGGAAACTTTCACAAAGACAACGGGGACACCGCATGAGCAAAAAGCACTAAACTGCTCTGGAGTCAGCATGCGGGGACTGGCACGGTAATAATGTGCACTGTCTAATTGTCATGCACAGTCTGTAGCAGTGGAGAAGCAGCCTAATAGCACCAGGCATCCCTACTGTTCACATTTCAGTCAGGTCGTGAGAAAAAACAGGAAAAATCATGCCAGAGGCTCAATGTTACATAAAAGATCAGCTGAGTCTTAAAAACTTGGTTTAACAAACTTTTTTCCTCCTTAGGTCTATTGGAAAAAGATGCTTTTTTTGAAGATGTCTCTTTGAGAAATAGCAAAATTTAGTCCAATAACTGAGTTTGTTTAGTTCAACGTGCTCGAGATTTACCATGAGTGAAAAAACAAGAACAAAAAAGCAAGTTTGACTCATCACTTTGGCCTGAGAATTAAAAAATAAGTTTATAAATTTAACAGAAAACCCTAACAGGTGTACTCTCCCTTGGGCTCCACGTCAGCTGGGATTGGCTCCAGTTTCCCAACAAAGAGACTTGCCGGTTTGGACTATAAATGAGTGAATAAATTTAACAGAAAAGCAAATTTAAACGAAACAAGTGCTATTTATCCTTTCTGCAAGAGCACTCTTTTTAAAGGGTAAATTAAATATATCAATGCACAGCAAAACAAATTCTTCTCATTAAACATCTGTTTAAATAACACCACAGCGATAACTCTATGCGGTAAACACTGCATCTCTGTCAACAGGCCGTCCAAACACACATTTGTAGATTTATACTGGCGCTGAATTCCAGCAGCTCAAATACAGCAGCACATGCAGTGGTTTTACAGACCCATAGTCAGAAAGTGGAGACCAGAGAATGAATAGGCCTAGCTTTCATATAATCCACTGCCTAAACAACATATGCAGCACAGAAAGGCAAACTCTAAACACGTAACTGTGAGGAGTGTGTGTGTTGAAAATTGCCTAAAGGAACGTGTGCGTTGGATTTCGTGGTGTAGGGCTGTTGGTTGAGGGCCACCAGCAGGTTATGTTCACGGATCACTGTGCCTGATGCCATTTTGCAGCAGCTGCACACTGAGTGTCAACTGTCACTCTCAGTTACAGCAGCCCTGCACTCGCCAGAGCAGCGGAAAGAGGCCGACTCTCCTCTGACCCTGATATTACCCCAGCCCAATCATCACACATGCAGCTCCACTAAAGCCGCTCTGAGGGTCTCGTGCCACATTGAGCAATGAAAACAATAGAGATTGTACAGGAAGGAGATGCAAGACCACACACATACAGTTAGTGGGTACAGATCATACACAGATGTGGTTCAGTATGATGAGCATAGCAAGTGGTGGTTAAAATACAGTGTACAGTGTAAAACGTATGCAATACCATATGGCTTTGTATTCAATAACTACACAAACAATAGAGCAATGCAATAAAACCTTGGGCTCACCAGGTGAATAATTTAAAGCCCAGGCCAAGTTTTATTGCATGCATTCACTTCCACACATTACACTTGTAAGCTTACAGATGGTTTTATTTTTTGTTTTTTTAAAGTTCTGTTTCAGTTTTCATGTCAGACTGAAACATGGTGCACCCAATTAGAACAAGGGTTATTTGCTTGTACCCATCTTAAAGATAAAATAATCACAAATGTTTTAATAAAAAATGAATACAAAAAAATGTAGGATATAGCCTTGCTAAACACTGGACACATTGCGGCGAGGGCAGGAGGCAAAGTTGGAGGCTTAATAAGGTAAAAAAAACATGAAAGAAAATCTGTTCTGCAGCCTTTTATGGTCAAAGGCAAGGTTGGCGAGATAACGAGGGTGAGCAAACAATGTGTGACAGCTTGTAATTACTGGGTTTGTATAAATGGTCAATGAGTTTCTGGACTCTTGACAGACTCTTGCATCTTTCATCCAGTGCTGGACTGACATTTTTTTGGATTCTAAGTCATGGGGAAAGCAAATGAATTGTCAAAGGATCAGCAGGAAAAGGTAGTTGAACTCTATAAAACTGGAAAGGGATAAAAGAAAATATCAAAGGAATAGAGAATGCCAATCAGCAGTGTTCAAGCTCTAATTAAAAAGTGGAAAATTAGGGGTTCTGTTGAAACCAAACCACAGTCAGGTAGACCAACTAAAATTTCAGTCACAACTGCCAGGAAAATTGTTTGGGATACAAAGAAAACCCACCAATAACTTCAGGTTGTGTGGCTGCACAATAATGAGGCACTTGAAGAAAGATGGGCTGCATGGTCAAGTGGCAAGAAGAAAGATATTACTAACAGCACAAAGACAGACCTCAAACATTCTGGCACAAGGTCATTTGGATTATGAGACTAAAATTGAACTTTTTGGCCACAACCATTAATGCTACATTTGGAGAGGAGTCAACAAGGCCTATGATAAAAGGAACACCTTTCCTACTGTGAAACATCGCTGGATCGCTGATGTTTTGGGTGTGTGTGTGTGTACAAAGGCACAGGACATTTGGTCAGAATTAATGGCAAGATGATAGCAATATAGATGACCAATATACAATAAGTCTTAAAAATAACAATAAGTTACATTTATATAATGCCTTTCTCATATCCAAGGTCCCTTTACAAAGAGAACAAAACATTTAGGAAAAGGAGGGAAGAGAGGAAGAAGTCATGCAATTCTTTGGGTGGTTTTGGGGCAGTACAAGTGAAAGATCTGCCACCCATAGGCGTATAGATGACCTAAGGGAGTGAGTGGGGAAGTAGGGCACAAGAAGATCATTAAATTACAGAGGAACAAGATTATGCAGGACTTTAAAAGTGAGAAAAATTTATTTTGGTTTAAGTTCAAGTGTTCAAGTTCCTCCTTCTTTTAAATTTAATATGGGAATGAATAGGTGGCCAGTGTAATTGGCAGTGAATGGGAGTGATGTGGGATGAGCAACATGTGGGATGTTGTTATGAGTGAAAACTCTGGCAACAGACTTTTGAATATACTGAAGAGGGAATTACAGTTGAGGTGAGTCATGATAAACACATGTACCAGAGTGTGAGCATCAGCATCAGATAGGGAAGGACAGAGTCAAGCAATATTGCAAAAGTGGAAGAAGGCAGTTATGGAGAGAGACTTTATGTGAGTGTCAAAATAAAGTGATTGATGAAATAAAACTCCAAGGTTCCTAACAACTGAAGCAGACTTGATGGAAACGCCATCGATACAGAAAGAGAAATTGAGTGAATTGGAGGTAATTTAGGGTCAATCTGCAAAAGCTCAGATTTGCCAGGGTTGAGTTTAAGAAAGTAATTAAATATTAAAAACCTAGTAATTAAAATCTTACTAATATACTAATGTATATTAATATATAGCTGGATATTGTCTGCATAGCAGTGGAAATAGATTCCATGGGTGAATCTGACCAAGAAGTAGCAAGTAGATAAGGAAGAGAAGGGGCCTGAGAACAGAGCCCTGGGGTACCCCACATGTAACAGGAGATAATTCATTAGAATCTAGTGCAATGTATTGTGACCTATGGTTTCTTTAAGACCTAAACCACTAAAGAGGGGGGGTTGGGCAGGAAATAATGGTGGCAAGTGTGAGTACAATAGTGGGTGAACAGACCTTGAGAAGGGAAGGAGGGGCAGGGGCAGGGGCAAGCTGACATCCAGAAGAGTCCAATATATAGACTTTAGTGATAAAAGCATGATTAACAGGAGAAAACAGACACATTTTGTAGCAGAGGAAGATAGATTGTTGACATGATTAAGGGGTGGAGAGGAAAAGACTGTGGATTTTATTAACTTTATTCTGTAAGTAGTGACATACAACCCTATACGTCGGGGTTCCGTTCATCCGGGTGTGATGCAAGTCGAATTTCAACTTAAGCTGAAACTCATTTAAATAAGCACCAGTATGTGTGATGCCATGGGGCCATTTCTCTGTCAGTCCACCAGAGGGAGACATTCACCAACCTGAGGCTCTGTTATTGCTTTTTCTGAGTGTTTATTTTATGCTATCTAATTTCACATTTACTTTTAATGTTACACTGTTATTTAATGGGGTGGGGGTGGGAGTGGGAGGGCAATGATGTAACCACAAAATTCCATATGTCAAGTATGACGAGAAACCCCTGTACTTTTTAAAGTTGTCAGAATATAAATTGCATTGATGTTCAGGTGAGTTCTTTGGCGAACCATGAATAAGTTCTGGATACAGGGACAAGTCTATGCTTAACATGACTGCTTCATCATCTGAAGACCACGAGGAGCAGCGCAGTACAACTGCCAAAAACTCTTACAAAACAAAACAAAAGAATAACACAATCACTGATATACAAAAAACATCGCTGATAGTGTGAGCACCAGTGCACCCCAATATCTTACAGTCTGGATGGTTCAGAGAACTTAATGTAGTTTTTTTTTTCCCCAAAAACAAGATGAAACATGGACTCATATGACCAAAGCCACTGTCTTTTGGTCCATCTAAGATAAGCTTGACTGAAGAGAAATAATCAGTGTTTCTGTTTAGAACTGATTTTAACTGAGTCTGACTTTTTCTTCACAAAATAGAAATGCCTTTCTTGATGCTACGTCTGGCAGTGTTAACTGACAGTGATTTTCTAAAGTTCTCCTGAGGCCATGTGGCTATATTTGTCATAGCATGACAGCTTCTCATGCAGCACTTTCTGAGGCATCAAAGGTCACATGTTCTCAGCACTGGTTTATGGCTTTGCCATACACAGAGATTTCTCAGGATTCCCTGGATCTGTTCACAATGTTATGTACTGTAGATGATGAAAGAATTTTTTTTAACAAGAATTGACTATTATCTCAAGAATCTTTGCACAAAGCGGTAAATCATGACCCATATTTGCTCACAACCACATTTTTGGTGGATCCTCCTTTTATACACAACTCACCTGTTACTAGTTCATTTGCTTATTGTGTAACGTTTCAAAATGGCAAAATTTAAATATACAATATTTTTTTCACTTTTATTTTACCTCATCCCAAAGTTTTTTCAATGTGTTGCAAGCATTTAATAGTACAAAATTTGTTTGTACTTTTGTCAGCTTTACAGCTCAAAAGAATTTACATATGGCTGTTTTATTTTTTGTTTTTTACTGCAGTTTTGCCAAATTTTCTAACATTTGTAGAGTATGGTTTGTGCAAACGTATCAGATCCAAAAAATCTACTTTAAACTTCTGCTTTAAATCTGAAATAAAACAACTTGGTACATCCAGCATCTATTAGTACTTAATAAGACTAATTAGGACTTAAGTTTGTAAGACCCTGTCCTGCTTTTTAAAAACATTTCTATTAAATACATATATCTAGCTTTTATTCTGAACAGCTAGACTCAGAGACAGTGATTTGTGTCGCAATGTAGTACAGATGGTCACTAACAGCAGAATGAAATTATACCCATAACAGGGAATATTCAGGATTAGAAAGTAACTCTAAGATACTTTTTGCTCACAACTACAGTTGAGACGTAAAAGTACTATAACTGGAAAGTGCAGATCCGTCTCGTTTTTAATTCAAACTGGGTAAATGTAACTAGTTACTACCCACTGACACTTACTGATTGTTCTGCAATGTTATGCTTTTTGGCGACTGAAACATTAGCTTTTTAAAGACCTTCTTCTTCTGTCATTTCCAAGCTCAATGCATTTCTTATACATTCTCTTCTACTGGAGCCTTGTGCATGTAATTTAGCTCTGGAGAGACAAACAGTATCCGAGAGCTTCAGAGGAGGAGGAGGAGGAAGAGGAGCAGGAGGGGGTGGTTTTATTTTTTTATTTTTTTCTTTGCCTTGAATAATCCAGCTGCAATTTCCACCATTTTGGAGGCCAGGGCCGACAAAAGGATGTGATTTTTACTCTATAGACTGTAATTACTGTTGCAGGTCCTCATTGTGCTCCTTCCATTTAAAACGCAGTGTGTCCCTTTGCTAATGACTTGTTCCTGATGTGTTCATTCATCCTTTGCGCTTAGGCAATCTGTTTACCCAATAATTTACTCCATAGCCCACTCACTCAAGCTCCACATCTCCAAGAAAAAGGCTCAGGGATTACTGCTCATTGTGGCTCTGTCAAGCCCATCTGTGACCTAGAAAGCTTCAGCAGGCCCCTTTAAGCTGGTGCTGTTATGTAGCTAAATTGCTGGTGGAGTAGTGGGCCTAGAAGAGGAAGGCAGAGCAGGAAAGTGGAGAGGGTACAGCATGAGTGCGAGGGCAGAGGCGATGCAAACTCATTTGAATGATTTTGTTTACCCTGGAGAAGTGCTTACTTCATTCACACGAGAACCAGGGGTTAAAACTGCACCTCAGGTACGAGTGCGGCTCCACAGATGATTGCCACAGTCAAGGCTGGCACAATTAGGCACATTTTATTTTAGAGGATGGCATGAGAAAGAAATGTGACAGATCAGCCCGTGTTTGATTTTCTGCAGTGTTTTGAAGAGATTAAGTTAATGTTATTGAATGGGAGCTTTATCTTGACTGGCAGTTCACTTGTTCCACTCAAATGTGCGACAGTAGTAATTAATATCGAAAAATATGGTGAGTCATAATGGACCAGATGAGGACAAAAAGTAGGTCGCTGTTGTGATTGACAGAGGATTTGGAAAAGCTTTTGAAATCCGGCCAATAAAAATAAATTAATTAATGAATTATACGAATAAGTCCAGATTTTTCAAGATGAGTAATTTAGTAAACAAACCCATCATCAGCCCATAGGACGACTCTTCATCTTACAGCATCAGCAGCTCCGGGGAGGTTCCATGCTTTCCTAGCACTCGTTACAGCTTGGGAGTTACACATTGCCAGCTACTTACTCACTGGGCCCAGGCTGTTAAAGCTCTCTCAGCGACCTGCTCAGATACAGCTTTTCCACATGATTCAAACATGAGCAGTGAACCGCACACACCAACACCCCATATGCAGCTCATCAAAACTATCAGCGATGCTTTTCATGGAAAGGACGAAGCAACTGGCCTTTAACAAGCACATTGATATTCTTTGGAAGAAAATTTATGAACATGTATCCAACCATGGAATATGGCCATGTTGATTAGTTCTTGTTTGTTTCTTTTATTATAATACACAGCGCACATGTGCATGGACAGTTTTCACAACTCACTGCGTGATTACCTACACAGAGAAGATAAATGTTCAGTGGTCAGTCATCTGTTAAATCGGTCAGCAAATCACTGAGATGTTGCTTCACCTCTTATCTTTACCATAACATAGGCTTCAGTGCTTGTGATTGCTCATTTAAAGTCATCATGCTGGAGAAATGAAGAAGGATTTTAATTCCTCATGGTGACAGCACTTTAGTTGGGATCCTCCTCATGTATGTCACAACCAGCTGAGACATTCCATAAAGAAGCAAAAGTGTTATAATTATATTTATAATTTAGAATTATTTTCATTGAAATGTACACGACTCACATGTTTATTTGTTGATTTGTTATTAATATTTCTTTGTTTTAATTACCCTGCTTCTTATACTGTAACACTTATTTATTGTGGAATGATAGACGGGACATCCACATAGAATCCAATATATGTCCAAATGTTTGTAGACACCTCTTCTAAAAACTATACCATTTCTTGGCACAAGTGCACACACACACACACACACATACAAACACAAATGCACAGCTTAGAAACAATAGAAACAATGGTCTTGGGGTCAGAGGAATCTGAACCCCCCAACACTAGCCTGCGGAGCATTGGGACGCCATTCACTGAAATGATGACCAAGCAACTTTGGGTGGAGATGGAATGGTGTCAAGAACTAATTCCATATCAATAATACTCTTCAAAACTTCATTCTAATGTGTAACCTAAAGCCTTTTTCTCAGAAGGTTCTCAGGATGTTGCAGCAGTGAGAATTTAGAACCCTTGCTTTGAGAACAAGCATTGGATAGGCTTGTGTCTACAAGGTTTTGCAATGAAATGTAAATTTTCACCTTGTACCATTTTTATTGACAGTCATTTCTCTGTCTCACCCAGGTGGTGGGTCAGATCGACAAGCTCACGTCAGACATTGACTTCGACCAGGAGCCAGATGACTGGACGGTGGCCACGGCGAGCAGCACATCCAGCAGTGAGCGTGGCCTGGGCGAGGCCTTCAGGCTCGACTTCCTCAGTCAGGACATGTTGTCAGACAGCTGGGATATCTGCAGCTACCTGGAGGCGTCTAGCATGGCCGGGAGGAAGATGCCCCGGGACGAGGAGCTGGAAGAGGAGGCAGGAGGGTCAGCTTCAGCTACGCCCACTCCAACCACCGCAAGCGTTTACTCACAGATGAATGGGGGCCTCCCAATCCCAAACGGACCTTTGATCGTCACCCCAGATTCCTCAAGCGAAGAGGCCTCCAGCTCTACGCACAGCCAGAAAACGTCCCGCACCTCAGGGACCAGAGAACGAGTGCGTTTCAGTGACAAAATCCTCTATCACGCTCTGTGCTGTGACGATGATGAAGACGAGGCAGAAGAAGTGGCGGATGAGGAAGATAAAGGGGACTGTGGCACGCCGGACACTGACAGCGAACCGAGCCCGCTGGCCTGCTCACCCATTCCCCCACTCTCTTCCTCCGAACACTCACCCAGCCTTCACAATTTTCGGGAAACCTCTTCCGCTGGGCCCTCGCCCGTCAGGATGGCGGTGCTTGGACCCCACACATTGCCACGCAAGGGCCTCCTTAACCCGGGCTGCAGGAAAAAACTGCTCCGCAACAGCAGTACGCAGACGGTGTCGGACAAGAGCACTCAGACAGTACTGCCCTATGTCCCCAGCAAACAGAAAACCAAGGACCACTGAGGAGATACTTAAACTTAACAAGAACAAAACGGAGGAATATAAAAAAAAAGAAAGAAAACTGAGAGAATATTATAATGACTGTATACTATTTAATATTAAATACATAGATACTAGATTACAACACAAATTAATAAATGAATTACTAAATAAATAAATTATATATGGGAAAATATAATTTGTCAGACTTCCTAACATCATTCTACAGCTCAGGGATTACAAGCAGAGAACTGTAGCTCCATGTTGTGAGAGGTGTGGCGACATTGTGAGCTTTTTTGTGCAAATTGGAGTCAAAGCACCAAGACGTGGATGATTTCATTGATTTAAAATGCTCATTTACTGACAATTGTATGTAAAATCCCATTGCTATGCATACATCCAAGACTGGAGTTCTGCTAATAGCGCATTACTCAATGTAGTCCACATTATTCAGTATTTTGTCATTTATACTGTAGCCTAATGCATTCTGTATTCCACACATATTATGAGATGCACAAAATGAACATAAGACAATACACCATCATAGAAATTTACATACACAACAGAGAAAGGTACAACGTACGCTATATTGACCGCTGTTTGACCTGCCCATGTTTATATATAAACCATTCCAGAGATGCATCCCTTCATCTGGTGCTGAGTCTTGAAGGGGTGGGAATTGTGGGGAAAAAAAACAAAAACAAAAAAAAACAACATTTTTCGAGTGCCTGCCCTCCACACTGACATTTACTCTCTCCCTTCCTTCTCTCACATCCATGGAGCAGTGCAAGGTTGCTGGGGGTTATGACTCGAATCTCAGAGCACAAAGTCGAGATGCTAAAGGTTATGTCTCTCCATTCTCAAGCCCAGTGGGGACCCGTGGACTCAATAGTGCTGTGTTTTATTCACAGGGATGATGCCAGTAGCGCCTGATCAATACTGCTGGTTCAAGGCCCAGCGAGGGGCCTTCCACTCTGTACACTCCACCCCCTGCTAGGAAGTCCTCTAACAAAACTCACCTCACTCTTGGTATTTAATCTATTGGGCAAGAAAGGGAGGAAAAGAGAAAAAAAATGAAGTGGGGGTGGGGATGAAACAGAGTAGAAAAAGAAGACAGAAGGAGAATTGAGTATAATTGAAGGGCAAAGTAGTGCAGTACAAGGTGCATCTGAAGACAGATTGGTCTTAATTACCCCTCCCTAAACGTGATCATTTACCTCCCAATCACCTCCTGCTGAATCATCTCCCAGGGCCAGGAGCAAGGCCACTGCAGTAGATACAGCAGCTTCCACCAGCCTCCATCTTAAGGGTTTTTAAGGTAGATTCAGCAGGAGGGGCATGCAGAGGGGTGGCAGAGATGGACTCTGGAGATAAATAAATAAATAAATAAATAAATAAATAAATAAATAAATAAATAAATAAATGACTTAATTCAGATTTCCAACTCCTGTGAAGAGATGAGTCATAATTGACATATAAACACTTGGAATTATGACTATTGCTTTTGCTAATGTATTCAAAGGCAATTATGCAATTATGCATTTCAAAGGACACATTTCATCCAATTTATGTATAAAAATTTGCGCTTTACAATTTTTTTCATAAACATACACATGGTAAAAGTGAGAAGTTTAGAATCTCAGCATACAACAGAAGTGCTCATTTCAGTGAGCTATGTGTGTGAGGTAATACAGTACATATAAAATTGCTTTATTCATGATCAGATGCACATTATTTGGGGACTTATGAAAGAATATAATGCTGGGCCCCAGTGATATTTAATCTTCTTTCATAGATAGTGTTGTCCATGGGCCCCCATTTAAAGCTCAAGCATTATGTGTAAACAGTGTGTCATAGATGTCCAATCAAAACCTCTTATTCTCAATTTCTATATTCATATATTAATTTATTTGTAAATGTATTTTATATCTGATCCTATCCATGTATGGTTTGTTAGAATTACCATTTGTTTGTGTTTTGTGCCTTATCACTACCCATTGCAATTGTTTTCCCTGTTGGTAATTAACTCCCTTAACTGGGAGCGGAAATGTAAAAATACTTTGGTAAAGGTGAGGAGAATGTCCTGCTTCCTCCCCTCAGTAATCTCACCTTTGTGGTTGTAGAACATAATCACAAAGTCATAGTGTAAGATGTCAAATCTACTTTTTAGCTACTGGTTTTCCTGTTCTCTTATTTTGTGCTGTGTGTGGAGGTGTGTTGTTCCCACCCATGTGTAGCGGTTTCATGCTAGAGGTTTGGGTACTACACGTTTAGGAGGATCATGTGCTTATTTGTCACATCGAGTTGTATGTGAAGTACACGGCACTATGGCTGTTAACCATAGTTTTATTGTTTGAAGGGGAGGGTAGCTCCCAGAAGCAGGATGCTCACCTAGCACTTACCAAAGTATATTTGTATCCTCACTCCCATTTAAGGATTCACATACCAGTGATGAAAACAATGAATAAATGCAAGGGGCAGCGACAAGGCATGAACCACTAAGGGAGGTAATGGGGTGCTGGAGCCAGTCCCAACACCCATAGAGTGAAAGACAAGAAAAACAGTCCAACAGAGCAAAGACACAAACAAACATTTTCAAACCTAAGGAATATTAACCGTAGCATCTCCAGTTCTCCTGCTGCACACGTCTTTGGAAAGTGGGAGGAAACCTCCCACCAGCAACTCTGCATACATGGGAAGAACACCACACAGAAAAGACCTTGGCTATGAACCTTCCCACTGTGACACAGCATTGCCAAATCCTGAGCCACCAAGTCACCCCATTCATTCATTCATTCATTCATTCATTTATTTATTTATTTATTTATTTATTTATTTATTTATTTATTTATTTATTATCAATTTCAATAATTGGTATTATTATTAATATTATTATTATTATTGTTATTATTATTATTATTATTATTA
>JBBIGC010000020.1:3819444-3835003 GCA_037576955.1 Lepidarchus adonis
TTTGAGGTTATTAAACCTGTTTTCATTTACAAACCCAAGTCTGCATTTACTCCTACCAACCCACCCGTGAGATCTCATGTTTAACATTCCAGATCACACCAGTGTGACTGTACAGCTGCAATGGAAAGTACTCAGCAGCACATCCATGTGACCGTATGTGCTGATGGGTTGAATATGGGCATCTGGACATTTGATCCCATCATAAATCTGATCCTATCTTAATTCCTTCACAATGAGTCCTAGCTTGGATGAATTTTCTTTTCTTTTCAAACCCGGCATTTATTGGAAAGGGGCGTCAATAAGAGCTGGACTATTATTATCTGTGTTTTCTGATATAAACACTAACATCAACATTTTATGCAATGGGAGCTTATTCTTAGGATCAAACCAAACAGGCTAGCCATCACTCCCCACGTACATTATTGAGCCGTGAGTCCCCTTGACCCTGTTGTTGATTCACCAGTTGTCTTTCTATGGATCACTGTTTGTAAGTACTAATTACTGCATACCTGAAACGTTCCACAAGACCTGCTGCTTTGAAAATGATCTGACTCAGCTGTCTAACTATCACAATAAGGCCCTTAGAGAGCCTCAACTTTAAGAACTGACTGTTTTTGCTCACTAATATAGCCCACACCCCTAGCAGGTGGCATTATAAGATAACAAGATAATCAGTTTTACTCATTTTATCTATCAGCTGGTTTTAATGTTGTGGCTGATCAGTGTATATACGATCTATACGATTGTATATACTATACGATCTAATATCATACTGATTTTTTTATTAATACAGTAAAACTGTAATAATATTGCATATTTATTATTGAATGTATAGAGTAAGATACTGTGATACAAGTTTGCACTCATATTCCACAGTTCAACCTGTGCTCCTTCACCAAATGTGAAATCCTGAGCGTCCTGAAAGAGAAAAAGAAGGGTGGAGAGAGCATCAGAATGAGAGAGAGGAGGAAAACAGAGAGAGACAGAGAGATGTGATGATTATGTATATTGACAACAGGCCTTAGAGAACTGGTTAGCCCCACATGCCCCCTTCTTACCCTGAAGCCTTACAGCCCAGTTCACAGGAAGACGGTAGGAGTCGTGTTGAAAGTGCCTTCGCCCTCAGTGTTCTCACATGTCGCTCATTTCCTCTGCTGAGGAACAACACATCATCAAATTCTGACATCACCTCGTCACAGGGGAGGAGGACACACTCGATTTGACGGGCTAATTGCGTGTGGCATAATTAATCAATGCCTTCTGAACGCCACATTCCCCTTGTGGTCTCATATACACACACACACAAACACACATGGGCAGACAGACAGCCATACACAGCCACAGACACACAAACTTTGTCCTAACGAGGTATGATCTCATCCTTTGCACGCAGGGTAATTGAATAATTTTAACTTCTATGTTCTTCTTGACTGATATATTTAGTCATTATGAGTTGGCACGTGTCTTGAAAAAATGTGGGTAGCTGTTTATATTCAATCATGCATACATTTTTCAAGCCGCTTATCCATTTTGGATCACAGGGAAGCTGGAACCGATCCCAGCTGACTACGGACACAAGGCAGGATACACTCTGGACAAAAGGCCAACCTATCTCCAACCATTCACACACACACAACCTATACCACAAGTCTTTGGACAGTGGGAGGAAACCAGAGCTCCCAGGACCTTCTCAACAGAAAGATTATTGTTAATTAAGATTTAACTCATTACTCAACAGAGCCAATGTTATTCCCTTCCACTGTCTGTAGTTTTAATGTTGTATAAAAGTTTTATTAACTTTATATACATTTTTAAAAACATTAATACTGTTTCACTAAGATGAAAGCCTGATAAACGGTTTCCTCAAATACTGAATTGCTTTAAAACACCCTGTGATTGTGTCTGGCATGTATTTTTACATGTTCAGAGACAGTGGCCTATAAACAGCTGTTAAATTAGTTAGTTATGACGGAACAGACAAAAAGAGTATAAGACATCATCTGGATGAGTATGCTTACAACCAAGATATTGTCATATACTAACATTTATTGCCATTTGTCTTTGAAGAAATTAAAATATATTTGCAGTGAGTTCCTAAGTAGCTTGAGAGTGAAAAGACAGTTACATTTAAAACTAATTAACAGAACTTTACAAATAAATTCATACCATAAATTAATTATGTGCTTGCATATGATAGAGAGATGTTTTATTACTAGTGCATTCTTAATTTCTTGTTAATAATGTAATAATTGTTAAAAAGGTGACTTTAAAACAAAGTTTTTGACTTTATAACAATACGTCTGCTATAGTTCTCTAATATATATATATATATATATATATATATATAGTTCTGTTGTTTCCATGGTCACAGAACTGGTCATGTACGTCCTCAGAAACAGCTCTGAGGCCCTTTAGACGCACAGCAACAGTATGCAACACAGCACAGCTCACTTATCATAAAACAAAATGGTCTGTTCCTTACATTAATGACACCAAGCGCTTTTAACATAAACAGCAGATAAGTACACACACATATCTCACACACACAACAGAACACTCAAATCTCACTTAAACACATAAACATGCGTCAATGTGCGTTGTGTCACATGACTCTGAACATACCCATTGGCATGCCCAGAACACACCCATTGACACGCCCATTGATCCACCCATTACACGCCCATTCATCTCTCCTACATAAAACACACACCCAAAATCTTTAGGCTCAGATTTTAAACGCTCTGTTGATGAGTCTGAGTCACACACTTCCTCTTTCTTTCTCTTGGAATCCCACAAACTTTAATTTGTAACTGTAATTTTTCTCTTCCAGATTCGACACGATGACCAAATTATAAAGTTCAGACCTTTTATTATTATTATTATTATTATTATTATTATTATTATTATTATTATTTGTAACCTGTGAATTCATAATAGAGGCATCCCTAATTAATATAATGGCGATTCTAAAATATTTACTCTCTTGAAAACTTTTCTATCAAGCACCCACAACAAAAGGCACTTTATAATTACGGAACCTGTTTTCACTGCAGTAACATATCTCCATAAGTGAACAAAATTAGCTACAGTTGAGCAGTGCCAATTTGCCCCACACACTTAAAAGGAAACTTTAAAAGTCAGTCAGAGCAAGACTGGTGTCCCATTAAACAGATCCCAAAATAATGACCTTTAGATCCTGTCTTACAAACGACTGCTTTCTTGCGGGGAAAAGAAAACATTATGAGCAAAAGAAAGGGAGTCATACATTAATGATGAGTCCCTCACTTCATATTTCATGACAATGCACAGCCATTACAGAGGCTACCAGAGGGCCATTACCCCAAACCTGATAGGCCACAAATCTTTAGAATAATAGCTACATTAACTGTACTCTAAATGGGGCATGCATCAGAAGGAAACAAAAGGTATAGCTGTACCACACTGAGAAAAGGGCTAATTTCTTTTAGAAATATGCTACGCTGGAAAATAATCCCATATGATAGAATGATGTAAGCAGATCTATCAATATTTTACAGACAGAAAAGTATGACAAGTACTAAAGACATTTTTCCTGCAATTCCCAAATCTCCCATGTCATACATTTCTGCACACAATGTTTAGACAAAGACAATGTTAGCCTGGAACCATCCTCAGGCCATGTAACGTCAAATGCCTGAATGTTCGTTATTTTTGTGTCAATCAAGCTCATGTACCCTATTTTTGAAAAGAATGTGGGGATGTCCCTTGGAAGCAATTATGATTTTTCTTTGTGCCAACTAGTTATAGCCTTTTCAAGAATACTGAAGTAAAAACAGGCTTGAATCCAAAATGCTTTGTATTTGTAGCACACTGTTGAAGCTCTCATCCTCAATTAGCTGGTGTCAGTTACAACACAGTACAGTAAGAGTGCAAAACAAGGCTTCAGGTCCATCTCAATAACGCTCAGTCCTCTCCAGATCATAATGAGTGAAGGAGAGAGAGAAAAGATCAAGTGATTACATTAAACCATCATCGGTCTGCCCCATCCCAGCCATCTCCAACTGCATTGGATCCCTTTCTCATTACTCAGCATTCTGATCAATTCCAAGTGTCTCTCAGCTCAACTCATCCACCATTAAGGCATAAACAAGCAATTACTGTCTACATGTAGTATGATTACCAAAGGGCGAGGACTATTTCCTGCTGGAACAGCGCAAGGGCTCGTTTGAATAAATCTACTAAATCAAGGTTGGATCAATGGCAAGTGTAGCTTCAGAGGACCTACATTGTTGATGTTGAACTTCATGGTGGTAAACGACAATTTAAGCTGTCACGGGATGCAGAGGAGTTGACCTTTTTCTCATTAAAATTTCATTGATTGGCAGACGTGGCAAGGAAGCGCCTATTAAGATTGACGTGAGAGACTACACTTGGTTGGAGGAAATTAATTCCCATCAGTAAACAGTCAAGGTCCTTAAGGAAACTTCTCTTTTCTTCGCTAAGCATCTTTGAGTAGATTGGTTTACTTTGAAGGTTTTCACGCCTGATTCAGACACAAGTGCTTCCAAATAAAATGATGGGACGGCAACCTTGCAGAACATTATTGCCAGCCATGACTAGCTAGGACTTCAGATCATCTATAAAGGTGTTTTATCACTTCATTAATAGGCAAAACTGGTGGTATTCTGTCATTATAGATGTTGGATAAAAAACTGTTTGACTCATACTAAAAGCAGAAAAAAAGAAAGAGAGAAAAAAAGAAAGAAAGAAAGAAAGAAAGAAAGAAAGAAAGAAAAAGAAAGCTCTAAGCCTCAAGGCAGAGTGATTTCATTTTAGACTCAAGGTCCTCAATATGTCCCTTTTCAGTTTTACCACCAATGAAACATACTAAATAAATACACTGACAAGCAAAAAAATAAATAACTATAATAAATAAGAATAACAGAGAGCAGGAATTTTGACCCGACTGGTTCTTTTGATTTCTGGAATACAATTTTTTTGTCATAAAACCCAATTTTTTGTTTTTTTTAATCTCTTTTTTTGTAGACACACCCACTTGGCTTGTCAAAAAGGCCACTATGGCCAAAGTGTAGACTGAGTCCCCTGTACATGCCTGCCAATCCAGGTGCTGACCAACAGTAATCCATGACAAAAGAGTTGCTCTTGGACCTGCCAATGACAGTATTCCTGTAAAACACGCACTGCATTAGCTGCAGCTTAAACATCTACTGATACAATCAGCAGAGCAACTGCTCTTTGTCTTTCCTTCAGAACGGAGTGTCTCTAATCACTTTTCTACCCCCACTATCACTTTACAACCTAATCTGCAGCATCGCTGATTCAGTTCAGCAGATTTGCAGTTTTATTAACACTGGAACCCGAAGTGCGGTGTAAGCCAAAACAAACCGTGTTTTTAAGCGACCTCAGCGCACAGTGGGGATATATCACCCTGCCCACTGACATCAAGTAGTTGGAGAGTTTACAGCAATGCCATGCAATGTTGCAAACTTGATAGAGTATTAAAAAAAGATAACCTAACGATTCCAAAAAACGCTGAAGTTTATGTGAAATCAAAGATGATATGTGAGCACAAGAGGCTGGACGGGGATTAGACGAGGGGATGAAGATGGGGAAGAAAGAGACTGTTATTTGACGTTCTCTGGAGGAATCTTAACTGGTGAACATGCGGCCCAGCGTCTCCGTTTTGGAGCGCATTCCTTTGATGGCTGATGAGATCAAAGCCAGGAGATTTGCTGCTATCTGCAGTAAATTTCATAGTCACCCCCAGTCCTCCTATGTTCCTTTCATATTTCCTCTAGCATGAAGATTCTGCTGATCAGAAAAGGTGGTGTGTGGTGAATGTCCTGGTAAGACATTTTTGACAAAAAGCAAAGCTCATTGTTTATCTGTTTGCTCCCTTGTCATCACAACATGTCACACACAACAGTGTGTTATAATGCATAAAATCTGAGAAGTTGTTTGGTATTTGGATATGCAGTGAGAGCCTCTTTTGGGACAAGTGATCTACAAGCCTAGACAGAACAGCCAGATGTTATTGTCCTATCATAAGCAGACATAAATAAAGCAATGAGGCATTTATGAGGCATCAGATCCTTAGGCCAAGCTGCAACAAGAAGAGTGGACTGAATGTCAGATGAGGGGTGGGCCGTCCCAACAGGTGCAGGTGACCACAAATAGCCTCTCTCCAAATGTTATCAATTTTGAATGAATCTGGCTCCTTTCTCTGTCTACACATAACGCTATTCACACTGTGCTTCTGTAAGTCCTGCCAGACACTGACCTATAATATGTTTATAAGCCAGCAGTTAGTATGAAGTTAAATACATCTTTGCGTTTTTGCATATTTAATGACTCTAATGTAGAGTGTAGAATGTGACCCAATACTGTATTCACTTCTACCTGGTACTTTTTCTGCCTTTGGTTGGCCACACTGTATGCTGTCCTTCATATTGTATCGTATTGTACTATTTGCTCATGCGTTTACACACACACAGGGTACACGGCTAGGCCACTGGCAAGGAAGGTGATGGCACATCTCTGTGGCTGCACCCATCATTTGGAGGCAGACAGTGTAAGGACCGGTCCCGGTACTTCCATACCTGGCCACTGGGTGGGAGTGTCGGGCCCTCTGCAGGCCTCACCTGGGAAACAGGTGAGGCTTATCAACCCCTCGTCACACTGACTACAAGAGGCGAGCTCAGTGTGACTTCGGGGCTGAATATTTGTGGAACCTTTGTGGAATCATTGTGACTGAGTTTGACCGACGGACTCAATGAGACTTGGTTTAGCCGTAGCTGAGAGACGTAACTCTCTTCTTGTTTTGTCATATTTCCTACTTAGCCGTAGCTGAGAGACATAACTCTCTTTTCTTGTTTTGTCCTACTTATGTTCCCTAGTTTTCCTTTGAGGGTTTCTCCCTCTTTCATAGGTTTATTAGTTCCTTAGTTCTGTAGCTTAGATATTCGTTTCCTTTATTTTTTTTTTGTTTATTTTTTTCTCCTGTCCAGGAGAGAAATACACCCAAGCTGCTGACACCTTCAGCCCTGCCGTTGCTCTCCCTGTAGTGCCACAGAGTGTGACGCCAGCATCCCGGGTTCGATTCCCAGGTGAATTGTGTTTTCTCCGCGTGCTGCGCTCACCTGAACCCGGAACGCTACAGACAGTGCCTGAGATTCAAGATTCAAAATTGTTAATTTGTCACATACATTGTTATAACATTTGTTATATTTTTTTTAGTTTAGTAAACAAAAAACGCTAAAAGTAATACAAAAATAGAGATAAATATATTTTTAAATGACTATTAATAATAACTGTAAAATGTGTAAATTGAATTATGGTAAAGTGCACAGTGTCATTGCTGAGTGGTGAAATAATAATAGGTGGTGGAGCATGCTGTGATTATCTGAATGGGAAGAGTTTAAAGGCAGTGATGGAGTGTTCTAGTTAGGAGTTAACTGTCAATAGACAAAAGCTGTGGTGGTCTGTCCTGATTCAGTATATCCTGACTCCTATGTTTTGGCCATATGATTCCAAAAGTGTTTGCCTAAGTTCTGCTGTCCTGATTACTCCATGTAGGATGTTTTGATCCTGGACGGAGCTGTTCCCAAACCAGAAGATGATGTTCTGTGTTAGGACACTTTCCACTGCACCACAGTAAAACGACCTTCAGATCATATGAGAGACTCAAAATTTCTGCAGCTGTTTCAGCTGCCTTGCCTTTGTGGACTGACCTTCATAACACAAGGTCTTCTTCTGTTTGCTATATATTCTAGCTATATGTTATGGTCCTCAGATATGTGGACTCCCAGGTACCAAGATGGCAGGTTCTCCAACTCCTCTTTAGGCAGAATATAGGAGATAAAGCTCAGCACTACCACATCAGCAGCAAATGTAACTGGAGCTGTGTATGGCCAAGCAGGAAGGTATGTAGAAATGTTAGAGGAAATAAGGACATGTCCTCGTGGGGCAGCTGTGCTAATCATGATTTTGTTGGAGATGCAACTACCAGCTTTCACCACCCGTGGTTTTCCCATGAGGGTGTAAAACGCAGGCACAGAGGCAGCTGTTCAGTCCCAGGTCCCTCACCTTGGTGAAAAGTCTATGTGGGACTATTGTGGCAACCAGGAGCAATCAGCACTTATGACTTATCACCTTTTTAGGTACAGAGCTTTTCTACCTGATCATATTGCTCACCCACTTTTATTCATCTGACTCAGTGGTAACATATTCCTCCCTCATACATGAGACATGTTATTAACAATGTGTGTTTTGACAGTTTGAGAGTTTTTCTTTTTTTATCATGTCATGTCACTATTGTGGGCCCTTGAAGTAGAAATAATGGTCAAATCTGAAATCAAATTTCTGACACATTTGTCTCGGTTTTTGGCTTTTCACATTTGTTTTGTCAGCCTACCTTCCTCTACTTAACTAAAGAGGAGTTAGGATAGTGATTTGTCAGTCTACAGTCAGATTCAGACAGACTTTTGTGGGGTTAAAGTCAGACTTGAATATATCTGGTGAGGGTATGAATGATTAGTAAAACACTGTTGCACTGGAAGCCTATTTAAGATCATGCTATCATCCATAGGTCAGTGGGACACAAGGGGTGAAAAGAGGGCAACATTTTATGTTGAGCTACTAAAAGTTCCTTCATTCCAGAAACGCGGAAACGAGGATTTGCACCAATGACAGACCAGTGTCAGTGCAGCAGTGCTGGGGAAAATTAGGGTTACACGATTACATTGACTTCTACAAGCACCATTCCAAACCCTGCTCTATAATTGGATCCATTTTGAGGAGGTTTAGAGAGCGCCTGAATGAGATATGAAGAGATAGAAGGGAGCTTCAGTGTCTCTTCTCACTACCTCTCGCCATATCTCTCTCTCTCTCTCTCTCTCTCTCTCTCTCTCTCTCTCTCTCTCTCTCTCTCTCTCTGCTCCAGCATTGGCTTTATCAGGCAAAAGAACAACAGAGCAGCAGTGGTGTTAAAAGCCCTGTCACATGCAATTGGCACAAAGTTGAGCAGAAATGACACCATGTCCCTCAAAATGGGCAGCCTCTCTCCTGACCGCTTATGTGGTCTGCTCTCATTCACTTCCCACTGAAGCATAGAAAGAGCACAAGTGGATCTGAAGGAAAAATGACATACCCCACACTGAGGTGCACTCAGGGCATTCCGTCATTTTCTTCAGTGTTTTCTTTGTTTGTTTGTTTTCTGAATAAGATTTGTTTTTTTGTTGTCACGGAACATTTCTGCCATACATGCCAAAAAGTGTTACAGGGTTACAGATACTGTATTAAACAGCTGTCCAAACTAAACAAGAGGGCAGAGTTAAGTGCATGGACATGACACATGCCAAAAAATGAACAGACACAATTATTTTAAAATATAAAATCTAAAGAATATTGTAGCGTTTTTCCGGTGATGGAAACCCGTCGAGGAAAGAAAGGAGTCTGACACAAGAGAATTCGTGCTCGAATACAGACACTGCTGTTTCCGGTTTATTCAGCAGCCCTTAAAAGACCTTCCAGAACAGTGCGCCCTCTCTAAGAGGGTTCACACCAACGGGTGCCTAGCAACAGTGCACACACACAATTTTGCCCAAGCACACGCCTCCCCAGTCTGAACTAACCCCAAAGCCATAAGCGGCCACACAACTCACAAAACACACACAAAACCACCCTAACTAAGTCCCAACAAATACATAAAAACCTGCACAAAACAATAACTCCATAATAAAACACAATGAAATAATTGTCCCAAGCCCCACAGTCACTGTCTGTATGCAAATCCAGTCCAGATGCAGCCAGAGCCGACCAACCCCCAGCGCCATCAAAACAATTTAAAGAATGCAAAGCAGTAACATTCTGGCAGTCACATTTACTATTATAAAAAAAATCTAATGATAAGTAAATAAATAAACAAATAAACACACCTGACTGATGCTTTACACAGTTGTGGGTTTGGACAAAACAATACAAAGCATTGTGTTATTATATACCATTAGGTACAGAAAGACCTCTAGCATGGTTACTTTAAGGTTAAGAAGTGAGTTAAGAAACTAATTTTCAGACTAAGTTTGGGTTCAGACAGACTTTTGGCAGAATACAGGTTTGAACAAAATGTTGAGGGATAAAATTAGCTTAAACAGAATCAAACTACAGTAAGGTCTGGACAAATGTTTGATGGTCTACAATTGATTTTGGACAGAAATTTTAAGGTCAACACTAAATTCTGGAAAGAGTTTTTCGTAAATGTAGCATTCTTATGACAATAATCCATTGTCCACCAATTTTTGAGATCTATCTTCATGCAGACTTCAGTATTGAACCAGTATTCTAATTGTTGCCCTCAAAATTCATTGATTAGTGTGACGATGTGGGTCAGGTTGGAATTAAATGCAAAGGTAGACTGAAACAACACTGACTTTAATACTTATTGTGAACATGAACATTGAGACATTGATTTTCCCACACCAGAACCTAGGACACAGGGCTATAATACACTACAGGAAACACAAAACCAAAATAAAGCACAAGGCAACAACAGACAGAACAGCACAAGTGACAATTAGTTGTATAGTGTGTTATATATGGGCTGGATGCAGTGTGCGTGCAAACATCTAAACAGCTCATGGTGAAAGAATCAGTAGAACACAGTAAGCTTAATTATTGCAGATATATTTTAGTCTCTAATCACTCTGAAGTTTCCTGGGATTGAAAAATGACGTTGGGAATCTCATTGTTTTTCCATCAGAGTGATCATCATCAGTTAACATGATTGCCATCTACTGAAGCATGTGACATGAAGAACGATGTTTCTGAAAGTCTGTGAGTTAGAGTAAGTATGCAACAAGAGGACAAATTAAAAACTGGCCAAAGTTTGTTCAATAAACTTTTTTTTTGTTTTTTTGTCTCAATGAAGAGTGGAATATACCAGAAGATCTCAGCTCGTAGTTCCTGGGGAGGCCTGCAAGGAACCGTATAAGGGAATAAAGAAAAATCTCAGAAGTTGTGTCACTACTTTGTCGTTTTTATTTTTTTCAGGATTAGTGTTTAGGACCTTGCCCTTGTCTGGAGGCCAAGTCTCAGCCCAGGCATCACAGAGGTTCCCTTGAGCAAGATACCGTCCTGCTACACAGCTCCCCAGGTCCTTGAGTGGATGCGTTAAATGGTTAAATCCTTTATCTCATAACACAATGACATTGTGGTGGGTTAGGCTAGGGCTATGGGGGTGGGCTGGGATGCAATGGTGCTTATAAAAAGGGACATAAGAGGCAAGGGGAGAGATGCAACCACAGCTTGTACATAACCTAACCAAGCTTAACTTAAATCTAGCCACCTCTCCTGCTGTAATTCTGTTTACTTGTGAATTTTCCAAATACCCTTTAAAAAAGAAATGTAGTAATACATGCAAAAAATATTTGCAGATATCTTACCGCTCTCTCAAAAGTTCTGGAGCAACATACACAATTTTGCACATTTTGTATCCTTATTAGCTAATCTCATCCTGATGAAGCACATCTAAAAGTGTGATGTTAGCTGCTGAAGTGCTCTCACACACTTTGTCAGTTGTAGCAGAACAGTCTCACTGGTTCAATGTCCAACAGCTTTTTGACAGCAAGAAACTAGCTTATAGCATAATCAAGCAAAAAAATTATGAGTGGTTTTAGGGAAAACTCAGTGTACGAACTGCTGGTGCAATACCCAGAAAGTTACAATTGCCTAAAGCCAGACATGAGCCCTCCTACAACCAGCCTGAGATGTTTCAGAAGCCCTGGTGTAAAGCATTTCATTTTGGTCAATATGTGTTTGTGTGTGTGTGTGTGTGTGTGAGTGCGTGCGTGCGTGCGTGTGTGTGTGTGTGTTTCTCCTCCCTGCTGATGTTCTTTGGGTTCTGTAGTGTTCTCATGCTAATTTCAGATCTGTGTTTACGATTTCTCCAGCACATATAGTTGTTGTGATGAAGCTGATGATGTATGATATTTGGTAGAATCAGACTAAGCCAGGGCTGCCCAGCTCCTTTGGAAAAGCTCTGCATGAACTTTCTGGACCATATGTCTTCTGCACACAAGAACTGAGTTCAGAAGCTGCTGATTCTGAGCAGAAACTGGTATGTGACATGTGATTGAAAACCCAGTTTCTGTTTCCATCTAGAGATCTTTCCAAAAAATGTAGCTATGGTGAGCGAGGAGCAAGGAGAACATTCTCACCAGGACATTCAGTCAGTGTTGCGAACAAGGTTTCTGAAATGAGAGGATGATACGACTACTGCTAGATGCTGTACAGCCATTATCCAGACCCAGAGGAAGAAGAAGATCAGACTGTAAGTGTTAGTGGGCTGACAGCATTCTGTAGATGGAGCCATTGTGAGCCTCTTTGATGTTGCACTGAAGAGATTGAATAGTTTCCTTCATTGGTGCTGATACATTGTACATGCAAGTACAGTGTAAACTCACATTACTTCTCACACACAATACTGATGAGACTGGAAAACACAGACCACAGATCTGAGATCAGCATCAGACACTGAGATAGAAAAGTGGGTGTGGTCTCTGTTTATTATGAAAAAATTATTTTTTTGGCACCCTGATCAAAACATGAAAATTTCCCCAAGAATCAAGGGGTTCACTAACACCGGGCATGACCCTAGTAGCGCTAATGCTGGCTAGTCAGTGAAATTCCCATGATGCACTTTGGGTTTCTACTAAAACTCTAAATAACATGTGCCGAAGGCTGAATGGAGCTTTCACCCTCAGTTTTCTTCTCTGGGACTTGTGAGAGTGATTCAATCACTGAGCTCCATTTGTGAGTCTGATGTTTAATTCTGCAGAGTTGCGAGAAGAACATGTGACATCTATTAAATAAGCATTCGGCTGATCTCTGTTCACGCCTATGTATTTTGTAGGATTTTGACGTTTTGTTTTTCTGAGGATTTGTTTAAATGTGAACAGTCAGTGCGATACTGCAGTAGGTTCTAGAGTAAGATTATTCCAGAATTAAAGACCTGATGATGTACCAAGAACATTGGAGGAACTTTTAAACAACAGGTTGAAGGTGGGCTGTGTGAAATGTTCTTAGACTGTGTGGATTCATGTCTGATGAGGTACGGCTTCAAATAATTTAATTAATAAATTAATAGATAATAAAGATTAAAAGTGAACATAAATAACTGAATTAAAAAAGTTTTTTTATGTATGTGAAAAAGTACACCCAACTGAAATGGTTGAAGAAAGCACAAGCAGTGGAGGCCTAATGGTGAAGGCCTCGCCCTTGTGATCAGAAGGTCACAGATTCAAGTCCAAGACCAGTTTCCACTGAGGAACCACTTCGCAACACTGCTCCATGGGTGGATGAGGTAAAAGGTCACATTTCACTGTGGTGCACTTTGTGTGAGGGGTGTGTTCACAATTACAAATCATCACGTTCACTTTTTCAAACATTTGTTGAACAGAAAGTAAATACACCCTGATTGCAAGTGAGGTGTGTGGTGCAGAAAGAAAAGCCCCCACTAATACATAAATTCCAGCGAATGACACATGATGTACTACTTCATATAAAAGCATGGAGCACTATTATCCAATGACCCTACACATACAGTGGGAGTAAAGCCCAGATCCGCTCTCTCCCTGGATGTTCTGAGCTCCAGTAGAGCCAGTGCAGCCTTGAGGAGCAGCTGAAGAACTGCAGACTAACACCAGCTAGTATTTAGGAACTTCTCTTGGTTTTATTTATTTTAATGGCTGCTGGCCTCATTCATGTGTCTCCAACGGCCCAATTATGAGGCATTAACACAGTCTGAGTGAAGTGTGAGAGAAGAAATGATGACTCCTAGCCCACATTCTATTGGCCACAGAAACCATGATGGAATTTAAAATGTTCTCTGAGATGGTGCTCTGATGTCAAAATGGAGTAAAGCGGCCACCCCGTGATGTCATCAGGGTGAAGCTGCAGGTCAGTTTAGAGAACGCGGTCAGTTCGTATCACTCTGCATTAAAGTGTCAAAAAGAACAGAAGCAAACATGAGCTGCCGCTGGTTCTGGTGCTGTGGAGTCAAATACATCGACTCAGACAGAGCAGGAGAACGGAGGAGCAAGGAGGTAGGAAGAGGAAGAAAAGCACGAAAGGAAAACAGAAGAGCATGAAGAGATTGTGGACATTTCTGAGGAAAGAAGAAAAACCTCAAGATCTAGAGAGAAAGGAGGAAAATGAAGACAACAAACAAACCAACCAGCAGACAGCACAGAAAAAGGAAGAGAACGCTGATCTGGACCTGCCAGTGTATCTCGTGTCCGGCAGAATTGACAGTGATGGTTTGAGCAGAGACTGTAGAAATCATGATAATTCGCAGTAGATACTAAACCATACAGAATCTTTACTGAAATATTCATAGCAAAGATTGAATAATAGAGGTTAAATTCACTTTTATTTTGCTGTTGTGTGTTATTTTCTGTCTGACTTAAAATGCATTTAATTAATAAATGAGAGAAATAAACTGCAATGTATCTCATTATCTCACCTAACTTGCCTCTCGCCATGAAAGTCTGCAGAACAGATTTCCTTCCATGTCATTTACCTCATTAAACGCGAAGTGTGTGCATTTCTCCCTCTATAGCTCACCAATCTTGGGTCCATGTTAGCACTGTAACCTAAAACATGGTCAGTCGTGCTAATTCTATAGGTCACTGTCGTTGCTACTGCTGTTGGTGGGTGGGCAACACTAACATACGATGCACCTGTCACTAATGCATCCTCTGTCTGCATGGTGTCTGGACCATCAATCAACACAGGAAACCCTGCTATTTGACTGACGGCTGGTTGATTGGTCCGCCTGATCACACTAGTATGACCAGGTGTATGTCCCATTTTAATTTCGGCCTGACGACTATTACAATATTAGTGGTGGCTTTCATTCTGAGTTTGCATACAAGTTTGTGAATTAGACCCTTAATACCTTATCTGGAATAAGAAAGCTGCATTCTCTGACTGGCGAGCAAAAAACAAACATTTTTCATCTCTTCGTAAGTCAGAACTCATGCTTGTGATTATGCTCCGGATGCTTTATCAAACAGCACTGTGCTTTATTAACAGCCAACAACATCCATGAACGAGTAACAGTTAACACCAGTCTCTCTCGAGGTACAACTGCATTCTACTACTGTATATGTGCTGCCAACTCATGCTCTGACCTCTACTCACAGAAAGCAACTCTTTCCACCTCTTTTCTGCACGTATTACCACCTATTTTCCCACACCAGGCACTACATATTCCACAATGCATTCAATGCTCTTAATAAAGCAAATCCCACAACATCTTGGAGCACAAATGTTAAATAAAGGTTTTTAATAAGGAGTCAAGTCAAGTCAAATTTATTTATACAGCACTTTTTACAACTTTTCACAGCTTGAACTGTAATCACAAATTGATGTATGTCAAGTGCAACGTAACTCGAAGACCCCCTTGTAGGGTCCGGCGTTGGCGTTCCACTTTTAGCCACTAGAGGGGGTAGTTATTTTACCTTAGGACTCTTGTTCTCACAGGCGCACCTGTTTCAGATCC
>JBBIGC010000020.1:3835103-3846411 GCA_037576955.1 Lepidarchus adonis
TGTGTGTGTGTGTGTGTGTGTGTGTGTGTGTGTGTGTGTGTGTGTGTGTGTGTGTGTGTGTGTGTGTGTGGAAAGCAGACTTGTCTTTTGCTGGGATGAAGTATCAGGAATTTCTCTCGCTCTGCCTCCCTCTCTCTGTAATCTGCAGAAATCTCAATAGGATTCAGTGTACAAACCCCTGCAAGACAAACATTCCATCAGTGTTTCCTCTTGTGCATTTTTGCTGTTCTGATTTCTTTTGCAGATGACACAGTTATATGTTTCAGCAAAACCTGATGAGAAACACCAGCTTAATGTAACTGAGGAATATATAAAGAGGGGGGTTATTGACCCCAATTATTCATGTGTAGCCCATGTAGATAACATTACTAGGACTGTCTTCTTTCATCTCAGAAATATTGTTAAAATAAGGAATATAATGTCATTACTAAATAAACTAGTTCATGATTTTGTTTGTTTTAGTTTAGATTATTGTAACACTTTAATGTCTGGATGTACTAGTAGCTCTATAAACATTTACCATTTAGTCCAAAATGCAGCAGCAAAAGTTCTTCATAGAACCAGAAGACATTGTAGTGGTTCTTTGGGAATGAAGAACATTCAACAGAGTACTCGCACAGAGTTATGCTTGAACAAGCTGGATTGCATGCCAGATTTATTTTAGCAGCCCTTATCAGGGCTAATCTGTTACCGGTGCATCCCCTAAAGGCTAGGATGCGCATGAGCATGAACCTGTGAGCGATGCATGGCGGTGAATGGCCAGGCCCTGGTCAGGCCTGATCATCCACCGCCAGCTCGCTCGCACAAACACAACACATCAATAATAATCAGCTCTCCTGCTGATTCTGCTCCTGTAACACACAGATCATGAACAATAAGCCATAACAGTAAAAAATCTCCCCGCTCCCATGATGCACCTCTCCCAAACAGCCACTAGCATACCCCAATACATTACAATCACATCCCCCCCAATTTATTTAATCTGCACTGACTCCCAATCAAATTTGACATAGACTATAAAAAACGATTAAACTATAAAGCACTGAATGGTCTTGCACTACAGTATCTGAGTGAACCCTTGGTCCCTTATGATCCACCTACTTAGATCACAAGGTGCAGGCTTTTTGCTGGTACATGTACCTTTAATTTCAAAAGTCACAGAAGAGGGCAGAGCTTTCTCTTATATAGCCCCGCAGTTATCTCATAATCTTCCAAATACTGTTTGGGACTCATTCTAAATATATAAGTCCAGGCTGAAAAGATATTTGTTCAGTTAAACTTTCTGTTACTTCTAGACAGGGGTAGATCCAGAGGGTTCTCAGGCATAGATACCTCTGGTAAATTGGGATTTTTGAATTCTGTCACAAGCCAATCTGATGTGTTGGTTGACAGTCAAGTGGTTGGCTGCATTGTGTCTCAGGATGCCCGTATGTCTGGCTACCTCCTGGCTCTCCCCTTTACCTATGCTATCATAGAGTCTTGCCAGAGCTCCTGCACTCAGACCACAGTGTACATCTTTCCTAAGCACTAGCAATATTGAGCAGTCAGTTTCTTTCTTTCTCTCAGAACCATGCTCCACCTAACCAATCGAAACTCAGTGAGGCCCACCTGTACACAAGGATCTGTAGATGCCTTTTAAAAGTCATAATGTTTGTCTGCTTTTACTATCCGGTGTTGACCAGAGGAGAAGGGGTTCCCTCCCCTTCTGAGCCTTGGTTCTTGCCAAGGTTTCTTTAGTTTAGGGACCTAAATCAGTTGTAAAAAGCAGTACAGAAATAAACTGACTTGACTTTACAGAATCTGGGTTTGAGCCCCTAATGAGCAAGCCAAGGCAACAGAGGCAAGGAAAAGCTGGAGGAAAAAACCTTGGTAAGAGCCATTCTCCTGTGATCAACACTGGATAGTAAAAACAGACTAAAATTACACAACAGACAAGAGGTTGACACCTCACTCTGCTCATCAAATCATTCAGTCTTCCATATTCTGTCCTGTCCACACTTGCTGTCGTAGCAACCACTACCTGGTCGTACAAGCTTTACAACCTCATTAGTAACTGCACTGCACAAAACCAGCAGCTTTTTGAGTGCACTCTTAATTTTGAACATTTCTTTCATAAGGTCACAGTATTTGGACAGACTGAGTGTAGTTCCAATCTGCCTAAATTCAATTAGTTACAACACTGTACTCCAGTTCATTAGTGAAACTCACTGTTATGTAACAAATTTAAACTTCAAACTTGCTGGGACCTATTCACATTTCCAGTTTGCAGCTTCTGAAGCAAGTAATTACATCTACATAACAGATACAAACAGGGTGACACATTTGCTTGTATTCTCTATTAAAAACTACATATTTGAATCAACAAAAAAGAACTTGTGTTACAAACAGCAAGACCCCCACCTCCCATATTATTTTAGAACAGCTGCTTTAGCCTTCTATTTCCCCATTGCCTCATCTTCATCCTCTTTGTTTAATTACTTTAAAAAGTATTACTGAAGGTGCAACATTTTTATTTATGTAATTATTTTACATTGAATATAATACATATATACTATATATATTTTATTTAAATTGCTTATTTTAAATTACAGAATATTGTTCCATTAACTTGCTTCAAAAAGTTAAATGAACTCAATATTTGAAGAAAGACAATATGTTAAGTTACTTTGAACATCTCTTCACTGTACAATAAATAAATAAACTAATTTTTGAAATATTGCTATCACATCTGAATTTGGCTTTATAAAATGAGAAATTTCATTTTCATACTGCATTAACATGTGGGATGTAAATAGGGCCCATTTTTAATGAATGGACAACTTCTTCTGGTTAAAATGTATCATCAATCATATTTACTGTAAACTGTAACCCATTTTATACATTTCTTTGAAAATCCCAGTTAAATATACACATTTATTTTTTAAAATTCCATGTAAATATAATTAATTACATTGAAGGTGTCAATTTATATAAATGATGAACATTGTTATAAAATACTTGTAGTAAAGTATATCATTATATATATTATTTACAGAGAATACATAACAATTGTGCCATAAATTGATGCATACATCAATTCTGCTTTAAATACATAATACATAATACAAATACATTGCACAAAATCAGTAATTCCTAACTAATAGAATGTATATAATAGGGCTTGCACTGTTTAACTTGCTTGACCATTTAAGGTGTTAAAATGTGCAGCTTTGTTGCATACAAATTATTTACTGAGTACACCATTCACACATGAAGCAACTAGAGGCAGTGTTCTCTATTTTATCCAAAGTAGAGCAATCCTTTTTGACAACCATTGTATCTCCACCCCATGTTCATAAATTATGGTTTAAGAGCTGGTGAGAGAGCAGCAAGATTTAAAAGGTGTGACATCAGCAGGTACCCAAAATGGGAACTAAAAACCCCAATGTGAAACCTGGACCAACAAACTGCAATTATCACCCAGCATGCCCTGCTACCAATTATATTCTAGACGAAAGTTGGTGGTGTTACATTTCTTGACACTTGTAATCACTTTCATTAACAGTAGTGATGGCATCCTGCGCCATCCATCACAACTTGTTCCCTTGTTATAACGCCCTTGACATGTGGCAGAAAAGTGAACCAATCTGGAACTTTGGGTTTCTTTTGTTGGCTGACAGGGATTAACACAGTTCTTGACTTTAGAGATGTCTTTCAAAGACTTTAGATTTGACACAATCGCAAAGTCAGACTCTACATCTTCAGTACAGTAAAAGCTTGGTTCTACAAGAAGAGTCCCCTGATAGAAATCAGAGATAATTCTCTTCGACTCCTTATTTCAATAGTCACATTATTCAAGGTAAGATTACCCAAGAGGTCCCGAAATCTTGAAATAGCTCTGAGTAATTTGAAAAAATGGCATTTATTTATTTATTTCTCACTTTCCTTTGCTGTAGAGTTCTCTTTAATGCAGGAGACATAGCAGTATTCCTCAGGGTCCTGTCCCAAAGTCTCATTTTTGACTTCAGAATGTGGGGAGATAAAGCAGAGCTTGCGCCGTGCTGCCTCCTTAATCAGAACATGCTGCTCTTATCTGTCCACGGCAAACCCTGCTGCTCTCACTCACTGCTAACTTCCCTCATAAAATGTCCAAAAAAACAAACTGTCTTTATGTAATGTGGCTTCCTCCCACACGTTCGCCGTGCTTATCGCCCAGCTATAGGGGGTGGTAAAGAAGATCTGTTTGTAATTACTGCATGGAAACAATGGCAGAGGGTTTCCACTATCTCAATGACAGAGCAGTTCATACTTATTTCTATGCCCACCAGAGGAGAGCAGCACTACTTCTTTACAAGCTCGGTCAGTTAAAAGTGGCAAATATTGCAGATGCAGCTCAGCTATCGCTGTGTTTTTGCTAAGCAGTGAATTTTTGTCTATTTGCATGCATAATAATATGTCACGTAATGTCAGAAACCACAACAAATCTTTTTAGATGATTAAATTCAGTATGATTTGCTAATTTACATGAATTTAAAGGCTGTTTGCACCTGCATTAAGCTGCAGATCATAGCCAGGATATAATCTGGCTGAACTCCATTTCTGCTTTTTAAATAAATGCATCCCCAGTGTGGCCAGATTTTACTCTCCCACATAGAAAGCATGTCAGCACATAGACTGTTTCCATTTTACTTCCATTTACCTTTTCCCCATTGCCTTACAAACAGACCAGCTCAGTCTGGACCCTTTCATTGGCCCAGAATATAAGAAAGCACTTTGGGGATATTTCCAACCTTTTGAATCTTCCATCTCATGTTACCTTGTTTATCTTTTCACTTGCTAGTCAGCACTCAGCAGATGCATCATTTCTGTGACCGTATAAAGATAATGCATCGCATTTTTACTTGCACCAAATGTCGTTCATATCCATCTCTGTGTGAGGGATCGGATTGTAATTGTAATCTGATTTGTAATCACAATACTGTACATCCTAGGTGTATATATATCAGATTTTTAACTATGGCTTTGTCTTATGAAATTTTAATGCAATTTGATTGTAAAGAATATACTGAGGGTGGAACTGAGGTGCAGTTCTTAGTGCTGTCACAGCAAGGAGGTCATGGGTTCAGTCCCTGGTTGGGCCACAGGTGTCTTTCTGTGTTGAGTTTGCAAGCTCCCTCTGTTTGGCGTTTCCTCCAGAGGCTTCAGTTTCCTCACACTGTCCAAAGGCTTGTGGTTTAGGTTGATTGGCTACTCTAACAGGTGTGAATGGTCGTCTGTCACTGTGGATTGGCCTCCTGTTCAGGGTGAACTCAAATTGCAGGGTTTTTAAATGGAAAATAAACTGATACCTAAACTCTTAGGCTTATATTGCTTGTCATAATTATCCTTCATAGCTTTCAGTGCAAAAATAAATAAAATCGATAAAGGAATAAGGTGATATGTGTAAATGTAATTTGCTGAGGCACCACTATTCAGTCTTGAAATGCCAAGCACAGAAGAATATGATACACTTTAAGCAAAACTCTTTGGGGCATGGAAGTGAGGGAAGTAAGGACATGTCAGTTTTATTTAATCGCTTTGTTTAAATGACAATGGAGGCTCAGTGGGAGAACATACAGTAAAAGTAAAGAAAAAAAACACTTTTAAATCTATGGCCACATGATTCACAATTCGTCTCTCTCTCTCTGCATGTGACAAGCCTGAAAAACTAAGAACAAGCTTTCTGCTTCTGCCTCTCAGTCTCCCAGATCAAACTGGGCCCAGGCTCTGAATTACCCACCAGACGCCTCCAGCGACGGCTCAGCATCACTCTGTAGGCAGAAGGAAGGAAAAAAATGAAAAGGAAGAAAAAAAAATCAAGAAGGTTCAAATGAGGATTGGGCATAACATTATGCTCCAGTACTGGAAGCTACTGAGAATTCATTAGTATCACACGTCCCTGCAGGGCACCCTTACGAAGATGCTAGCAGAGGGATTTAAAGACCCCCATCATAGAGTAATGAACTGGGTCTACTGGAGAGGAAGAGAGACTATGGTCATGAGGTTTAACAGCAAGATTCATATGCATGGATGCAACCTGGGATGAAAATGTGGCCCCCATCCCAAGCATTAGCAGTTTAGTGTTCATCCAGGCGTATGAAAAATTCAAGCTCTAATAGGCATCCTGCATCTTTTTTGTCTACTTTTTAAGTCTATTTTTGTCAGATCTTTCTGCACAAGACTGTGAACCCTTTCTATACTCAAGCTTTTCAGTGAGCTGGCCATCCATTGTCATATAGCGAGTGTGCACTAACATTGCTATAACATGGCTGCTTTCAGGGAAAACTCCAAACCAGGAGAAAAGAAATTGTTTAAATTGAACTCAGTTGGACTTTACAGGGGTTCTTACAACTTACCAAAGTTCTACAATTTCATGTACATTCAAATGGGACCAGGGTTTTTAAGGTTTATTTGTACCTGAAGTTGATGCTGCATAAAGTAGCAGTAAAGCCTAAAGACATACCAACCAATACATATCTGAATTTCTGGCCACAACTCAGATTTCATGGACCAATTTCCTTTTGTTTGGGGGTAAAGAGCCAAAGTCCAATTGCCTCTAATTTAACACTAGAGAAGCTCTGGTTTCCTGCTCACTGTGGATTGCTGCCGGTCTCCGCATCTGGGCGCAACTAAGAAATGATAAGTTTATGCATAATTTTATATTTTCTGTACTTTTTTCACACCTGTGACACGTGTAAACCTTTGTTTTCAGTCGGGCCTTTGTGAGACTAACATTAGTGTAGTTTTTAAGCATTTGTTTTGTTTTTCGCCAAACAATAACTAGTTTAACACGTCGGGTTAGCGTTCATTTTATTTCAGCCAAGTGCTGTCTTGATTAAACAGGTGAGGCACGCGTTTGTTTTGTTTTTAACCGAGTGATATTTTTATCGCCAGCGTCTGTTATTAGCTAGCGCCTATTAGCCAAGCGCTATCAAATGTCAACTTTGTGTCCACCATCTGCTTCCCCTGCTGGATGCAAGAAGTGTAGCCAGTTATGTGAGAAGATTGCGGAGCTGGAAAACCGGATTTCTACACTTTACCAGATCAGGGAGGACGAAGACTTTGGATTCAATTCTGACGGTGGCCAATGCTACTGCTAACACCGCCCAAAGCTGGTAAGCTGCTCCACTCCCAGTCTCTCAGAGGCATGGACAACAGTCCAAGGTCAGAAGCCTGGTCAACGCTCAGATCGTCATCAGCTCCAGACAAGAGCAGGTGCCATCCAGCTGGAAAACAGATTCTCAGTGTTGGATGAAAAGAGCAACCTTGTGACTGCACACACTCCTCCTACACCACGCCGCATTCCCCCAGGTATGAACACCAACTCAAAGCCACCAAAGGAACATACCGAAATGACTACCTCGGCAAGGCAGGAACCACACTGTCCACCCCCAACACTAGATCACCAGGTTCCGCATTGAGGAGCGACCCATCGAAGAGCTCCACTATGGGCTGCTGAGAACCACAGTGCCCCACCAATGAAATCACGGGTTTCAGGACCGTCGCCCTAGTTCTCCTCCCTCCACACTGGTCATTGGGGATTACATAGAGAGGAACATCAGGCACTGCACTGCTGTGACCCACTGTTTCCCAGGAGCGAAAGTAAAGGATATTATGCAGCGTCTCCCCAGCATCCTGAACCAATACCCAACCACTCGGAATGTGATAGTGCATGTGGGATGTAATGACATCAGAGACCAGACGTCAGAGGTACTAAAGTAGGATTTTATGGAGCTATTAAGCCTGCTGAAGAAACTCAACATGAGCATCTTCATCTCTGGACCTTTAGCCACCTGGGGAAGAGGAATTGGAAGATTCAGCCGAACACTCAGTCTCAGCAGTTGGCTCCAGAAGACCTGTTCCAGCTTGGATGTAGTCTTCATTGACAACTTTAATCTCTTTTGAAAAAGACCATGATTTTTCTGGAGGGATGGAATCCACCCAATCAGGCTAGGTGCCGAAGTTCTGAGGATCCACATATTCTACTCTGTTTGAAACGAGAAATGACATCAGGACACCTCAAAGGCGAACAGAAAACATCATCACTCACCATCAATCGTTCCTTTATGTTTTGTTCATGAGTCTAAGACATCGCACAACATCCAATATGATCAATGTTAACATACTGTAGAAGCGGTGACTGATGATAGTAAAAATCTAACAAAGAACAAAAAAATGGCACCTCTAAATTTTAGAGCATTAGCAAACAAAACATATTTAGTAAATGATCTCATATGTGATCAAAAACTAGATTTTTTCTTCCTAACTGAGACATGACTAGACTCGAATGGAGCAGCCTCCCTTATTGAAGCTACTCTACCAAACTATATGTTTACCAGGCCACACGTAAGGGTAAGAAGGTGGATGGAATAGCTGTTATTTATCACAATTCTTTCAGCTGTAGGTGTATATCATCTGGTATTTTTTCATCTTTTGAATATTTTGTTTTGTATGAAAAGATAGAATGCCAGTACTAATGCTCACTGTCTATCGTCCCCCAAAGTATTCACCCTCATTCTTACTTGAGTTCTCAGATCTCCTATCTATCTATATCACTGATTATGTTCAGATTATTGTGACTGGTGATTTTAAATGTTGACAATAACCTTGAAAAGAAAGCTATGGACTTTATCCAACTTTTAGATTCACTTAGGTTTACACAAAAAAATTCAAATCCTACACATAATCGAGGACATACACTAGACCTGGTTATCTCCCATGTCTAAACATAGACAACATTGTAGATCTCTCTATTTCTGACCACTTTTACATATTTTTCACTGTATTAATCAAGTTTGACAAAGCAGACAAAGGCCAAAATGTTAAGATGAAACGATACTTAATAAATCAACCCCAAAAGATTTTATTGATGTTTCACAAGATGGATACCTTGCGGCAAAAGAAAATCTAACAAAGTAAAAAAGTAAAAGTAAAAAACACATCTAATTCTAAAAAAGTGCTATGGAAAAATACTGAAGTACAAAAACTCAAAAGAAAATGTAGAAAGGCAGAAAGGATGTGAAGAAAAAGTAAACTAATAACACTGTACATAATGAAATAAAAAAAAATTGCATTGATGATTATAGCAAAAACAAATATGGAAAGAAAGACAGCAATACTTTTCATACATAATAAATGAAAACAATAACACCATTACATTAATTACACCATTACCATTACACTATCGACCACCTGTTAAATCAAAACACAGTAAATAAATGATTATTAGAAGCCCTCAAACATAAATGTGAATATTTTGCTGTATTCTTTAATTATAAAATTACTAATATTTGAGCAAACAGAACAAAACCATATCCTGAAGTACAACTAATAATTAAAACTATATGTACAATGAATACTTTTAAAAAGATATCTGAAACAGAACTATATGATTTTATTCGTCAACTAAATTTGGCAACATCCTAGACCCCATTCCAGCTACATTCTTTAAGTTCTAGATAATATTATTCCTGATGTCATAGAAATCATAAATCACTCACTAGATAATGGTGTTTCCCCAGATGCAAGGTAGTTGTAATACAGCCAATACTAAAGAAAAATAAGTTGGATCCCTCAACCTTAAATAATTTCAGACAAATCTCAAACCTACCGTTCTTAAGTAAAGTTTTAGAAAAAGTAGTTTACACACAAATGAATGAATACCTAAATAAGATATTATACAAGATAAATTCCAGTCAGGGTTCAAGGAAGGACACAATGCCCTCTCCAGAATACAAAACTGCTTCAAACTCTAACCTGTGTACAATCACAGTTAACCTTTGGGTGCCAAATGCAACATAAAATGCATCTTTTTTTCCTCAAAGGTGTTCTACATTGATATCTATTTGCTGTAGGCGGTCTGATCCACTTACCAAGTCCCAGTATAATTTAACATTCACTCACAATGTCAAGAGGACTTGAGGTGGAATCACATTTTCAATGTGAGATTAAGCTACTTGTTGCCACCCGGGTTTTCCCAACTTTACCAAAGGTGCCCAAAATGATCACGCTTATTAACCAACATCATGATTCAATATCTCAGTGTTCTTTATATAGTGCACTACTTTATATTATTATAATTTCTTTTGAATTATTATTATTATTATTATTATTATTATTATAAATGCTGTAAAATGTATACACTTAAGTAGTCTAACATCTACATATATGGGTTTCAAAAGTCATGTACACATCCTCACAAACCTTTGCCATGTTGAAGTGTGAGTCAACGTAGGAGTGATTTACAAAGTCGACGCAGACGACGTGCTCCCTAAACCGCACCACTCTTTTCCTGTCCTGTAATACATCATACAAATGTAATCAACTAAATGTGAACACTTTAACAATAAATTTATAACAAATGGCACATAAAGTAGATTTATTTTTACGTAATGTAAACATATGTATATTTTATGTCAGCAAATGACACTGGCGCATATTGCAGTGCTGTTGCCAAACTTGCCTAATAAGATTAGTAATAGTATAACACAGTTACTGCACTTGGCAAAACTTGAGTTCTCTAATCTAATGGAGTCAGATGGGAAGATCAGTGCTGTCCTAAAGTAGAACAAAGGTTCATACATTGTAACCATTTAAACCTTTGAATCTTTTCATTATTTTAGATTCATGTTTATTTCCATGCGATGACACACTACCTACAAAAAATCTGATTCTTGAAATTGTATAGTTTTACTGTATATTGAAGAAAACACTTTGTTTTTTTGTAAAATCTTTCAGACTAGGGCTAGGAATGAAAATGGGTGATAGAATCTGAGATTTTTGGCTGTGGGAAAGAGAGAAAGCTGATGTTAAGAAATGCTAATATTGAGTAGGTCCCCTCATGCAGCGTAAACAGTTCTGACTGTGGTGCACTGTGTGTTCTGACCTCTTTCTATCAGAGTCAGCATTAACATTTTGTACAACAGCAGCTCTTTGACATCAGGCTCTTTACTCTTTACTCTCCACCTGCATCAGTGAGCCTTGGGTGCTTGTGACCCTGATTCAAACCACACTTGTGTAATTACATATAAGGAAAATGTGTTATTACAACAATCAAACCACATTTGTGTAATTACATGTAGGGAAAATGTGTTATTACAACAATCAAACCACATTTGTGTAATTACATGTAGGGAAAATGTGTTATTACAACAATCAAAGTACACTTGTGTAATTACATGTAGGGAATATGTGTAATTACAACAATCAAAGTACACTTGTGTAATTACATGTAGGGAAAATGTGTAATTACAACAATCAAAGTACACTTGTGTAATTACATGTAGGGAAA